>CM038405.1:122072960-122100220 GCA_021498475.1 Saguinus midas
TAGATTATGTCTTTTCACATAGTCCCATAATTCTTGGAGACTTGCTCATTCCTTTTTATCCTTTTTCTCTATTCTTGTCTTCTCGTTTTATTTTATTAATTGGTCTTCGACCTCTGATATCCTTTCTTCTGCTTGATCAATTCAGCTATTCAAACTTGTGCATATTTCACTAAGTTCTCGTGTTGTATTTTTCAACTCCATTAGTTCATTCATATTCTCTCTATATTGCCATTCTTTTTACCATTTTGTCAAGCCTTTCTTTCAATGTTCTTGTTTCTTTACATTAAGTTAGAACACGTTCTTTATCATCCACCTTTTAAAGCCTACTTGATCATGATGGATAAGTACTCTTGCAATCGGTTTGGGCTATGTTATTGCTTTTTGCATTATGTTTCATCCTGAGGGTTTCTGATGTTTTCTTTTCTGTTGAGTCTCTGCCTGGTTTTGGTATCAGGATGATGTTGGTCTCATCCATTTGGAAGTCTTTACCTCTTTTTTGATTCTTTGGATTAAGTTTTGAGAGGATGGTACCAGATCTTCTTGATGTGCTGGAATCCGTAGAATTCAGCTGTGAACCCATCTGGACTGATGGGCTTTTTTGTGGGGCTCTTAATTGCTGTCTCAACTTCAGACCTTGTTAAGCAGCTCTCTATTCAGAGCTAGTTGGGGAACCAGTCCCGCTCACTGGGAGAAGAGCTGCAGCGCGGGAATTTATCATTTCTTCATGGTTTACTAGTTTATGTGCATAGAGTTGTTTGTAGTATTCTCTGATGATGGTTTGAATTCCTCTGAAAATGTGGTGATTTTCACGTTATCGTTTACTGTGCATCTATTTGTTCTCTCTTTTTCTCTTATCGTCTGGCTATGCATTTTACACAAGAACTCTAAATTATACCGATATACTCACTCATAGGTGGGTGAAAGGTGTATGACACAGAGGCTCTGAATATGTGGTCTATTGGACATGGGGAGACTACAATGGGGGCTGAGGAGGGATAGCTCTGGGGATAGATGCCACATGTAATAGGGTCCTGAGAAACAAACACACTGTATTATGTTACCTATGCAACTAGCTGTATGCATTGTTTCTGCACATGTACCCAAAACCTATACTCAATAAATATTAAAAAAACAGGCTAATGTCTATTCTCAATAATTTATTACTATTTACCCTTACTAATTTTGTATGTACATACTAGAGTCTATTACACACATAGTTTTAATTTAGTTTCAAGAAAGTCTATATAAAGTAACATCTAACACTTCAGGTGTGTCAAAAGAGCCTTCTTCTTGTGTGACCATAGATGAAATGGATGCTGTCTATCTTAACCACATTGCCAAACAATCCTGCATGATTCCATTGTGTCCCAGAACCTAAGTATAATTAGAAAACTGCATGTTGTGAGTCAGTAGCCAATAAAATAAAAACTAATAAGCACAGTGCAAAAGAACATACCAGAATGAACATGCAAGGTATGTGAAAGATCTGAGATAAGATTATGCATGTCAGGTGCTGCCATGGATGAAGAATAATAAAGAGTAATGAATACAGTAGCATGCCTATAAATTTAGGAAGAAAGGTCATGTAATAGACCTTGTTAAACATTAAAGATATGTCTTTAGTGCTTTAGGGAGCAACCAACTGTTTCAAGCAGGATTCATAATTCAATTTATATCTTTAAAAGATCCCCCACTGCTGGTCTCCTTTCAATTCTGCCCTGGGCGGAAGCAGTATGAGGGTCTCACCAGAAGCATATTCTAGCACCGTGATTTTTGTACAGCTTGCGTTCATCAGCCAAATAAAACTCTTTTCTTTATAAATTAAAAAAGAAAAAACACGTTCTTTCAACTCCCCAAAATTTTTTATTATCCACCTTCTGAAGCCTACCTCAGATAATGGAACATAGTCCTTTTCCATCAGGGCTTGTTCCGTTGCTGATGAGGAATTGCTATCCCCTGTAGAGGGAGAGGGATTCTTATTTTTGGTATTCTCAGCCATTTTATGCTGTTATTTTCCCTTTATTGTTATTTTATCCATCTGTTGTTTTTACAATTAGCACCTTTCTGATTAGGTTACTGAGTGGACATCCAATTTATTGATTCCCAGTGCTGGAATCCGAGCAACCCTCTGCGCTGGCCAAAACAGCAGCGATAAGATTGATGGTGATCTTCGGCCTGGGAATCTCCAGTCTGGCTTCCTTCTTGAGTCTGCAACAAGCAGCTCTGCCTTCCCGGAGCTCCAAACACCAGTCAGTAGGGTATCCAGTCCTGTTTACTGTGCACGAATAGCTACCACGCAGAGACGACGACAAAACCGCTGCGCCAGCCACAAAAGTCGCGCTGGCGACCCGTGAAGCTTCTCTCCTAAAAATCTTCTCGTCCGTGGGCGATGAAAATTCCTCTGAAAGTGTGGCATCCTAACGTTTACCGAGCTTTCACTGGGAGCTACAATCACGAGCTGTTAGCAATCAGCCATCTTCGATTGGAATGAAGTGGACTCTTAACTCTCCCCCCTGGTGTGTATTATTTAATGAGACTCTGACTAAGTGGGCATAAAAAAGAGACTCAGGTGTATTGCTCAGGCATTTGTTACTTACAGAGACTCTGAATGTGCAGTCATTTGGAGTAGACCCTTGACTATTTCTGAGAGGAGTATTATTCACAGAGGCCCTGAATGAGTGTCCATGTAAAAGAGATTCCTGACTTATCAGATATACATATTATTCCCTAAAACACTGAAAGAATGTCCTTATGAAATACACCCTATTTTACTCCACAGGTGTGCATTATTTTTGACCCTCAAACGAATCAGCATTTGAAATAGACTAGTGATTATTCCCACATGTGCAGAATTGAAGAGGTTCTGTATGAGTGTCCATATAATATAGTCTCCTGACCCTCACACATGTCTGTATCCTTCATGGAGCTGCTTAATTTGGGGCTACCTTAAATAGGGTCCTGACTACTCCACAGCTGTTCATTATGCACTGAAGCTCCGAATGAGAGGTCATATGTAATAGAATCCTTACTGTTTCCTCATTGTTCATTATTCGGTAATGCTGTGATTGAGTGGCCATATGACTTGAACTCTGACTATTCCCAACGTGTGTATTCTTCAGTGAGTATCTGAACGAGTGACCACATAAAATAGACTCCTGACTCTATCCTCTGGACTATATCTCAGCTCTGCATTTTCCACTGAGTCACTGAGTGAACGGTCATATCAAATAATCTCCAGACTCTTCCCAAAGTGTGCATTATTAACTCAGTCTCTAAATACGTGGCTATATATAATAGAAACCTGAGTATTTTCCAGATATATATAATTCTTCACTGAGGTTCTGAATAAGTGGCCATGTGAAATACACTCCTGAAGTTTCCATAGGTCTGTATTCTTCTGTGAGGTTCTGAATGAGTGGCCATAAGATAGAGACTTTTGAATACTCCTCAGGCATTCATTTTTATATTCGGCTCTAAATGAGTGGCTCTACGAAATAGAATCCTGACTTTCACCAAGGTGTATGTTATTCAGTTAGGCTCTGAATATGTGGCTATAAGAAATAGAATTCTGACTACAATACAGGTTTTCTTTTTCAATGAAGCTCTGAAATACATGCCACATGTCATAGCGTCCTGTGTATTCCCCAGGTATGTATTATTCACTGAGGCTCTGAAAGTGTGGCCATATGAAATTGTTTCCAGACTAGTCCACAGGTGTGTATTATTGACTCTGACTCTAAATATTTGGGCATATGGAATAGACTAGTGACTATTCCAAAGTTGTGTATTACTAAGTCCGGCTTTGATTTTGTGGCCATAGAAAAAAGACTAGTGTCTATTCCACACGTGTGCATTATTCGCTGAGGCTGTAAATGAGAGGCTATAAAAAGTTGACTCCTAATGCTTCCCCAGGTGTGTATTACTCAGTTAGGCTCTTCTTGTGTGACCATATGAAACAGGATGCTGTCTATCTTAAATATTTGTATTATTCAGTGAATCTCTGAATGAGTGGCCATATGAAATAGACTGCTGAGTACTTTACATTTGTGCATTATTCACTGAGGTTACGAGTCAGTGGCCATATAAAATGGAATCCTGAGTAATCCACACGTGCATATTATCCCTGAATGTGAATGTGTCTTAAAGAAATAGACTCCTGTCTACCACAGGTGTGCCTTATTTACCGAGGCTCTGAATGCATGTTCATCGAAAATAGACTCCAAATTATTCTCCAGGTGTGTACTATTCAGTGAGGCTCAGAAGATGTGGCCATATTACTTAGATTACTTACTATATCAAGAGTCTGTCGTATTCACTGAGGCTCTGAATATGTGTCTACATGAAATAGACTCCTGACTACACCACATTATTCAGTGACACTCCGAATGACAGGCCACATAAAAAAGTCTCCTGACTATTCCACAGGCGTGCATTATTTAGTGAGAATCTGAATGAGGGGATAAAAGTAAATCCTGACTATTTTTCCAGTTGTGTACATTTAGTGAGGCTCTCAATGAGTGGCCATAGGAAAGAGACTTGACTATTCAAGGTGTGCATTATTCAGTGATTCTCTGAATGAGTGGCCATAAAAACTAGACTCTAGACTATATCACAAGTGTGTAATATTCAGTGAGGAACTAAAAGAGGGGCCATATGAAACAGACTTCTAATTACTCCATATGTGCATTATTCACTGTTTGTCTGAATGAGTAGCCATATGACATAGACTCTTCATTATTCTCCATGTGTGCATTATTCAAACAGGTTCTGTATGAGTGTCCATACCAAATAGACTCCTGACACTCCCCCAGGTGTTTATTACTCAGCGATACCCAGAATTAGAGTTCATATGAAATAGACTCCTGACTATCACCCAGGTGTGTATCATTCAGGAGGCAATTAATTCGTGGCTATCTTAAACAGCATCCTGATTACTCCATAGAAGTTCATTATTCACTGAAACTTTGAATGAGAGACAATATAATATAGACTCCTGACTATTGCTCCATTATGAATTATTCAATAAGGTTCTAAATGATTGGTAGTATGAAACAGAATCCTGAGGATTCCCCAGTTGTGTATATCATTCAGGGAGGTACAGAATGTGTGGCCCTATAAAAAGTCTAGACTATTCCTTGGTGTGCATTATTCACTGAGGCTCTAAATGATTGGCTACATGAAGTACACTCTTACCTGTTTTCAATGTGTATTATTGAATGAGACTCTTACTAAGTGGGTATAAAAGAACTCTTGTGCATTACCAAAGTGTGCATTACATACAGAGACTTTGAATGTGTGGCCATATAGACCCTTGACTATATCTTAAGGGAGTATATTTACAGAGGCCCAGAATGAGTGGCCATTTGAAAGAGATTTCTGACTTATCAGATATACATATTATTCACTGAAATACTGAAAGAGTGGTGGTTTTATGAAATAGACCCCATTTTACTCCACAGGTGCGTTATTTTTGACTCTCCAAACTAATCACCATATGAAATAAACTAGTGATTATTCCCCACATGTGCAGTATTCAAAGAGGTTCTGTATGAGTGTCCATATCAAAGAGTCTTCTGACTATCACACATGTGTGTATCATTCACGGAGCTGCTTAATTTGGGGCTACCTTAAATAGGGTCGTGACTACTCCACAGTTGTTTATTATGCACTGAAGTTCTGAATGAGAGGTCATATGAAATAGACTCCTTACTATTGCCCCATTGTGCATTATTCGGTAATGCTGTTATTACGTGTCCATAGAAGCAGGACTCTGACTATTTCCAAGGTGTGTATTCTTCAGTGAGTTTCTGAACGAGTGACCACATAAAATAGACTCCTGACTCTATCCTCTTGACTATTTTTAAGCTGTGCATTTTCCACTGAGTCGCTGGGTAAACGGTCATATCTAAATGAGTGGCTACATAAAGTAGACTCTTAACTCTTCCCCAGGTGCGTATTACTGAATGAGACAAAATAGAATCCTGACTTTCCCAAGGTGTATGTTATTCAGTTAGGCCCTGAATATGTGGCTATACAAAATGGAATTCTGAATACAATACAGGTGTTTATTATTGAATGAAGCTCTGAAATTGATGCCATATGTAATAGCGTCCTGAGTATTCCCCAGGTATGTATTATTCACTGAGGGTCTGAAACTTTGGCCATATGAAACTGTTTCCTGACTAGTCCACATGTGTGTATTATTAGCTCTGACTCTGAATATTTGGGCATATGGAATACACTAGTGACTATTCCAAAGTTGTGTATTACTCACTCAGGCTTTGATTTTGTGGCTACATAAAAAAGACTAGTGTTTGCTCGACACGTGTGCATTATTCGCTAAGGCAGTAAATGAGAGGATATTTAAAGTAGACTCCTAACACTTCCCCATGTGTGTATTACATAGTGAAGCTCTTCTGTGACCATATGAAACAGGACACTGTCTATCTTAAATATTTGTATTATTCAGTGAATCTCTGAATGAGTGGCTATATAAAATAGACTGCTGAGTACTTTACATTTGTGCATTATTTACGAAGTTATAAGTCAGTGGCATTATGAAATGAAATCCTGACTAATCCCCACGTGCATATTATCCACTGAGGCTATGAATGAGTGTCCAACTGAAATAGACTCCTGGCTACTTCACAGGTGTGCATTATTCAAAGAGGCTTTTAATGAATGTCCATCGAAAATGGACTCCAAATTATTCTCCGGGTGTGTATTATTAAGTCAGGCTCAGAAAATGTGGCCATATTAATTAGATTTTTACTATATCAAGGGTCTGTCTTATTCACTGAGGCTCTAAATATGTGTCTACTTGAAATAGACTCCTGACTACAGGGCATTGTTCAGTGACACTCCAAAAGAGTGGCCACATAAAAAATTCTCCTGACTATTCCACAGGTGTTCATTATTTAGTGAGACTCAAAATGAGAAGATAAAAGTAAATCCTTACTATTTTCCTAGGTGTGTACATTTAGTGAGGCTCTCAGTTAGTGGCCATTAGAAAGAGACTTCTGACTATTCCACAGGTGTGCATTATTCAGTGATTCTCTGAATGAGTGGCCATAAAAATAAACTCCAGACTATATCACAAGTGTGTAGTATTTAGTGAGTCTGAAAAAGGGGCCATATGAAACAGACTGCTAATTACTCCACATGTGCGTTATTCACTGTTTGTCTGAATGAGTAGCCGTATGATATAAACTCCTCATTATTCTTCATGTGTGCATTATTTAAACAGATTCTGTATGACTTTCCATACCAAATAGACTCCTGACAGTCCCCCAGGTGTGTATTACTCAGTGATGCCCAGAATTAGAGTTCATATGAAGTAGACTCCTGACTATCACCCAGGTGTGTATCATTCAGAAAGGCACTTAATCCGTGGCTATCTTACACAGCGTCAAGATTACTCCATAGAAGTTCATTATTCACTGAAACTTTGAAGGAGAGGCCATATAAAATAGACACCTGACGATTGCTCCATTTCTCCTTATTCCATAAGGTTCTAAATGAGTGGTAGTATGAAATAGAATCCTGAGGATTCCCCAGGTGTGTATCATTCAGAGAGGCACAGAAAGAGTTGCCATATAAAAATGCTCAACTATTACCCTGGTGTGCATTATTCACTGAGGCTCTAAATGAGTGGCTACATAAAGTAGACTCTTAACTCTTCCCCATGTGTGTATTATTGAATGAGACTCTGACTAAGTGGGCATAAAAAAGAGACTCTCTTGTATTGGTCAGGTGTGCATTACTTACAGAGACTCTGAATGTGTAGCAATTTGAAGTAAACCCTTGACTATTTACGAGGGGAGTATTATTCACAGAGGCCCTGAGGGGTGGCCATGTGAAAGAGATTCCTGAGTTATCAGATATACATATTATTTACAGAAACACTGAAAGAGTGGCCTTATGAAATAGACCAAAATCTTTTTGACTCTCCAAACAAATCACTATATGCAGTAGACTAGTGATTATTTCCCACATGTACAGTATTCAAAGAGCTTCTGTATGAGTGTCTATATCAGTCTCCTGACTATCACATATGTGTATCATCAACGGAGCTGTTTAATTTGGAGCTACCTTAAATAGGGTCCTGACTACTCCACAGCTGTTTATTATGCACTGAAGCTCTGAATGAGAGGCCATGTGAAATAGACTTCTTACTATTGCCCTATTGTGCATTATTCAGTAATGCTGTGATTGAGTGGCCATATGACCTGGACTCTGAATATTCCCAACGTGTGTATTCTTCAGTGAGTTTCTGAACGAGTGACCACATAAAATAGACTCATGACCCTATCCTCTTGACTATTTCTCAGCTTTGCATTTTCCACTGAGTCACTGGGTAAATGGTCATATCAAATAGTCTCCAGACTATTTTCCAGGTGTGCATTATTCAGTCAGTCTCTAATAAGTGGCTATATATAATAGAATCCTGAGTATTTATTAAATATATATAATTCTTCACAAAAGGTATAAATAATTGGCCATGTGAAATTCACTCCTGACTTTTCCATAGGTATGTATTATTCTGTGAGGCTCTGAATGTTTGTCCATAAATAGAGATTCCTAAATAATCTCCACGCATTCGTTATTACATTCGGCTCTAAATGAGTGGTTATTGAAAATAGAATCCAGACTTTCCCCAAGGTGTATGTTATTCAGTTAGCTCTGAATATGTGGCTATATGAAATAGAATTCTGACTACAATACAGGTGTTTCTTATTCAATGAAGTTCTGAAATAGATGCCATAGCGTCCTGAGTATTCCCAGGTATGTATTATTCACTGAGTCTCTGAACCTTTGGCCATATAAAATTGTTTCCTCACTAGTCCACAAGTGTGTATTTTTGACTCTGACTCTGAATATTTGGGCATACAGAATAGACTAGTGACTATTCCAAAGTTGTGTATTACTCACTCAGGCTTTGATTTTGTGGCCATATAAAATTGACTAGTGTCTATTCCACACGTGTGCATTATTCGCTGAATCTGTAAATGAGAGGCAATATAAAGTAGACTCCTAACATTTCCCAAGGTTTGTATTACTCAGTGAGGCTCTTCTGTGTGACCATAAAACAGGATGCTCTCTATCTTTAATATTTGTATTATTCAGTGAATCTTTGAATGAGTGGCTATATGAAATAGACTGCTGAGTACTTTACATTTGTGCATTATTCACTGAGGTTATGAATCAGTGGCCATATGAAATGGAATTCAGACTAATCCTCATGTGCATATTATCCTTTGAGTCTATGAATGAGTGTCCAAATGAAATAGACTCCTGACTACTTCACTGTTGTGCATTATTCACCAAGGCACTGAATGAATGTCCATTGAAAATAGATTTCAAGTTATACTCTGGGTGTGTATTATTCAGTGAGGCTCAGAAGATGTGGCCATATTAATTAGATTCCTTACTTACACAAGGGTCTGTCTTATTCACTGAGGCTCTGAATATGTGTCTACAGGAAATGGACTACTGACTACAGCACATTACTCAGTGACACTCCGAATTTGAGGACACAGAAATAAGTCTTCAGACTATTCTTCAGGTGTGCATTATTCAGTGAGACTCTGAAGGAGGGGATAAAAGTAAATCCTGACTATTTTTTCAGGTGTGTACATTTAGTGAGGCTCTTAATGACTGGCCATAGGAAAGAGACTTCTGATTATTCCACAGGTGTTCATTATTCAGTGATTCTCTGAATGAGTGGCTATATATAATAAAATCCTTAGTATTTTCCAGATATATAGGATTCTTCACTGAGGGTCTGAGTAAGTTGCTATGTAAAACACACTCCTGACTTTTCCATAGGTTTGTATTATTTTGTGAGGCTTTGAATGAGTGGCTATAAAATTGAAACTTCTGAATAATTCTCACACGTGCATCTTTACATTTGGATTTAAATGAATGGCTATATGAAATAGAATCCTGACTTTCCCCAAGGCATATGTTATTCAGTTAGGCTCTGAATATTTGGCTAAATAAAATAGAATTCTGTCTACAATACAGGTTGTTCTTATTCACTGAAGCTCTGAAATAGATGACATATGTAATTGCATCCTGAATATTCCACAGGTATGTATTACTCACTGAGGTTCTGAAACTTTGGCCATATAAAATTGTTTCTTCACTAGTCCACAGGTGTGTATTATTGACTCTAACTCTGAATATTTGGGCATATGGAATAAACTAGTGACTATTAAAAGTTGTGTATTACTCACTCAGGCTTTGATTTTGTGGCCATATTAAATAGACTACCATCTGTTCCACACGTGTGCATTATTCGCCTAAGCTGTAAATGAGAGGCTATATAAAGGAGACTCCTAACACTTCCCCAGGTGTGTATTACTCAGGGAGGCTCTTCTTGTGTGACCATATGAAAGAGGATGCTGTCTATCTTAAATATTTGTGTTGGTTTTCAGATCCAAGATGGCTGATCGCTAACAGCTCAGGATTGTAGCTCACAGTGAAAGCCCAGAAAACGAGAGGATGCCACACTTTCAGACGAATTTTCTTCACTCACGGACCAGAATATTTCCAATGCAGGAGCCCCGGTCGCCAGTGTGACTCTTGTGGCCGGCGTAGTGGTTTTGCTGTGGACTCGGCGCGGCAGATTTTGTGCAGAGTAAAGGGGACTGGTTTTCCTACTGACTGGTGTTTGGAGCTCTGGGAAGACAGAGCCGCTTGTTAACGACTCAAGAAGCAAGCCAGACCAGAGATTCCGAGCAGAAGAGCGCCATCAGTCTTATCGCTGCTGTTTTGGCCGGCACAGTGGGTTGCTTGGATTCCATCACTGGGAATCAATAAATTGTATGTCCACTCAGAAACCTAATTAGAAAGGCGGTAATTGTAAAGACAACAGATGGATAAATTCATAATAAAGTGAAAAAACCAGCCTACAAAGGCAGATAATACCCAATATCAGATCCCCACTTCTTCTACACGGTCTTGCAATTCCTCATCAGCAAGGGAACAAGCCCTGATGGAAAAGGACTGTGTTCCATTATCTGAAATAGGCTTCAAAAGGTGGATGATAAGAAAATTTTGGGTGTTTAAAGAACTTGTTCTAACCTAATGTAAAGAAACTAAGAACTTTGAAGAAAGGTTTGACGAAATGCTAAAAAGAATGGACAATATATAGAGAAATATAAATAAACTAACGGAGTTGAAAAATACAACACAAAAACTTAATGAAATATGCACAAGTTTGAATAGCTGAATTAATCAAGCAGAAGAAAGGATATCCGAGGTCGAAGACCAACTTAATGAAATAAAATGAGAAGACAAGAATAGAGAAAAAGGTTAAAAGGAAAGAAATATGGGTCTATGAAAAGACCTAATCTACGTTTGATAGGTGTACCTGAATGTGATGGAGAGAATGAATCCAAGCTGGAAAATACTCTTCAGGATATTATTCTGGAGAATTTTTTTAATCTAGCAAAGCAGGACACTATTCAACCCCAGGTAATACAGAGAACACCACAAAGACATTCCTCAAGAAGAGCAAACCCCAAGGCACATAATCGTTAGATTCACCAGGGTTGAAATGAAAAAGAAAATACTAAGAGCAGCCAGAGAGAAAGGTCAGGTTACCAACAAAGGAAAGCGTATCAGACTTACAGCAAATCTCTCAGCAGAAACCCTACAAGAGATAAAAGATTGGGGGCCGATAGTTAACATTATTAAAGAACAGAACTTTCAGCCCAGAATTTCATATCCTGCCAAACTAAGCTTCACAATTGAAGGAAAAATAAAATCATTTATGAACAAGAAAGTACTCAGAGATTTTATTACCACCAGGCCTGCTTTACAAAACTTCTGAAAGAAGCATTACACACAGAAAGGAACAACAAGAATTAGCCTTTCTAAAAACATACCAAAAAGTAAAGAGCATCAATATAAAAAATAATTTACATCAACGAATGTATAAAATCGCCATTTAATATCAAATGGCAGTAACCTTAATTTATTATTATTATTTTTTTACTTTTATTGCATTTTAGGTTTTAGAGTACATGTGCAGAACGTGCAAGATAGTTGCATAGGTACACACATGGCAGGGTGTTTTGCTGCCTTCCTCCCCTTAAGCCACATTTGACATTTCTCCCCAGGCTATCTTTCCCCATCTCCCCACTGTCCCTCTTCTATTCCCCACAATAGACCCCAGTGTGTAGTACACCCCTCCCTGTGTCCATGTGTTCTCATTTTTCTAACCCATCTGTGAGTGAGAATATGTGGTATTTTCTTTTCTGTTCTTGTGTCAGTTTGCTGAGAATGATGTTCTCCAGATTCATCCATGTCCTTACAAAGGACATAAACTCGTCATTTTTGATGGCTGCATAATATTCCATGGTGTATATGTGCCACATTTTCCCAGTCCAGTCTATCATCGATGGGCATTTGGGTTGGTTCCAGTTCTTTGCTATTGTAAACAGTGCTACAATGAACATTCGTGTGCATGTGTTCTTATAGTAGAACGATTTATATTTTTTTGAATATATACCCAGTAATGGGATTGCTGGGTCAAATGGAATTTCTATTTCTAGGTCCTTGGGGAATCGCCACACTGTCTTCCACAATGGTTGAACTAATTTACACTCCCACAAACAGTGTAAGAGTGTTCTCTTTCTCCACAACCTCTCCAGCATCTGTTGTCTCCAGATTTTTTTAATGATAGCCATTCTAACTGGCGTGAGATGGTATCTCAATGTGGTTTTGATTTGCATCTGTCTAATGACCAGTGATGATGAGCATTTTCTCATGGGTTTGTTGGCGTCATGTATGTCTTCTTTTGTAAAGTGTCTGTTCATGTCCTTTGCCCATTTTTGAATGGGCTTGTTTGTTTTTTTCCTGTTAATCTGTTTGAGTTCTTTGTAAATTCTGAATATCAGCCCTTTGACAGTTGAGTAAACTGCAAAGATTTTTACCCAATCTGTTGGTTGCGATTCACTCTAGTGACTCTTTCTTTTGCCGTGCAAGAGCTGTGGAGTTTGATTAGGTCCCCTTTTTCTATTTTAGCTTTTGTTGCCAATGGTTTTGGTGTTTTGGTCATGAAGTCCTTGCCTACTCCTATGTCCTGAATGGTTTTGCCTAGATTTTCTTCTATGGTTTTTATGGTGCCAGGTCTTCTGTTTAAGTCTTTTATTTATCTGGAGTTAATTTTAGTGTAATGCGTCAGGAAGGGTTCCAGTTTCTGCTTTCTGCACATGGCTAACCTGTTTTCCAAACACCATTTGTTAAACAGGGAATTCTTTCCCCATTGCTTGTTTTTGTCTGGTTTATCAAAGATTATATGGTTGTAGATACGTTGATTTGCCTCCGATGCCTCTGTTCTCTTCCATTGGTCTATATGTCTGTTTTGGTACCAGTACCATGCTGTTTTGATAACCCTAGCCTTGTAGTATAGTTTGAAGTTTGGTAGTGTGATGCCTCCTGCTGTGTTCTTTTTGCTTAGAATTGACTTGGCTATGCAGGCTCTCTTTTGGTTCCACGTGAAGGTCATGGAAGTATTTTTCAGTTCTGTGAGGAAATTCAATGGTAGCTTGATGGGGATATTGTTGATTATGTAAATTACTTTGGGCAGTATAGCCATTTTCATGATATTGATTCTTCCTAACCATGAACACAGAATGCTTATCCATCTGTTTGTGTCCTCTCTTATTCCGTTTAGCAGTGGTTTGTAGTGTTTTTTGAAGAGATCCCTTACGTTTCTTGTAATTTGTATTCTCAGGTGTTTTATTCTCTTTGTAGCAATTGTGAATATCAGTTCGTTCTTGATTTGTTTCTTTTTAAGTCTGCTATTGGTGTATAAAAATGCTTGTGATTTTTGCACATTGATTTTATATTCTAAGACTTTGCTGATGTTACTTATCAGTTTCAGTAGTTTTTGGGCTGAGGTGACAGGGTCTTCTTGGTATACTATCATGTCATCTGCAAATAAAGCCAATTTGGAATTAAACTTTCTTATTTGAATACACTTTATTTCTTTTTCTTACCTGATTGCTCTCTATAGAACCTCCAGTACTATGTTGAATAAAGGTGGTGAGAAAGGCATCTTTGTCTAGTGCCAGATTCAAAGAAAATGCTACAAGTTTTTGCTCATTAAGTATGATATTGGCTGTTGGTTTGTCGTAAATAGCTTTTATTACTTTGAGATATGTTCCATCAATACCGAGTTTATTGAGGGTTTTTAGCATTAAGGGCTGTTGAATTTTTTCAAATGCCTTCTCTGCATCCATTGAGATAATCATGTGGTTTTGGTTTTTGTTCTGTTAATATGGTGAATGACGTTTATAGAGTTGTGTATGTTAAAGCAGCCTTGCATCCCCGAGATGAATCCTACTTCATCATGATGGATAAGTTTTTTAATGTGCTGTTGCAATCGATTTTCCAGTATTTTATTGAAGATTTATGCATCTAAGTTCATCATGGATATTGGCCTGAAGGTTCCGTTTCTTCTTGAGTTTTTGTTGTGTTTTGGGATCAGGATGATGTTGGTATCATAAAATGATTTGGAAAAGGTTCCCTCTTTTTGAATTATTTGGAATATTTTCAGTAGGAATGGTACCAGCCCTTTTTGTGTGTCTTGCAGAATTCGTATGTGAACCCATCTGGACCTGGGGTTTTTTTCTTTTTTTGTGGTAGGCTCTAAATTGCTGCCTCAACTTCAGACCTTCTTATTAGTCTATTCATAGTTTCAGCTTCCTCTTTGTTTAGGCTCGAAAGGATACAGGTGTCCAGGACTTTATCCATTTCTACCTGGTTTACTAGTTTATGTGCATAGAGTTGTTTGTAGTATTCTCTGATGATGGTTTGAATTTCTCTGGAATCTGCGGTGATTTCCTTTATCGTTTTTATTGCATCTATTTGGTTGTTCTCTTCTTTTTATCATTCTGGCTAGTGGTCTGTCTATTTTGTTGATCATTTTGAAAAACCAGCTCTTGGATTTATTGATATTTTAAAGGGTTTTTCGTGTCTCTATCTCCTTCGGTTCTGCTCTGATCTTAGTTATTTCTAGTCTTCTGCTAGGTTTTGAGTTTTTTGATCTTGCTTCTCTAGCTCTTTCAATTTTGATGATAGGTTGTCAATTTTGGATCTCCACTCTTCTCATGTGGGCACTTATTGCTATATATTTTCCTCTACAGACTGCTTTAAATGTGTCCCAGAGATTCTGGTATGTTGTGTCTTCGTTCTCGTTGGTTTCAAAGAACTTCTTTATTTCTGCCTTCATTTCATTGTTTATCCAATCAACAGTCAAGAGCCAGTTGTTCAGTTTCCATGAAGCTGTGCGGTTCTGAGTTAGTTTCTGAATTCCGAGTTCTAACTTGATTTCACTATGGTCTAAGAGACTCTTTGTTATGTTTTCAGTTGTTTTGCATTTGCTGAGGAGTGCTTTACTTCCAATCATGTGGTCAATTTTGGAGTAGGTGTAATGGGGTGCTGCAAATAATGTATATTCTTTTGATTTGTGTTGGACAGTTCTGTAAATGTGTATCAGGTTTGCATGTTCCAGATTTGAGTCCTAGGCCTGCATATCTTTGTTAATTTTCTGTCTGGTTGATCTGTCTGATATTGACAGTGGAGTGTTAAAGTCTCCCACTATTATTGTGTGGGAGTCTAAGTCTCCTTGTAAGTCGTTAAGAACTTGCCTTATGTATCTGGGTGCTTCTGTATTGGGCCCATATATATTTAAAATCGTTAGCTCTTCTTGTTGTATCGATCCTTTTACCATTATGTAATGACCTTTTTTGTCTCCCTTTGTCTTTGTTGCTTTAAAGTCTATTTATCAGAGATTAGAATTGCAACTCTTGCTTTTTTTTTTGCTCTCCATTTGCTTGGTAAATCTTCCTCTATCCCTTTATTTTGAGCCTTTGTGAATCCTTGCATGTGAGATGGGTTTTCTGGATACAGCACACCGATGGGTTTTGGTATTTTATCCAATTTGCCAGTCTGTCTTTTGATTGGTGCATTTAGCCCATTTACATTTAGGGTTAATATTGTTATGTGTGAGTTTGATACTGCCATTTTGATGCTAGCTGGTGTTTTGTCCATTGGTTGATGCAGATTCTTCATTTTGTTGATGCTCTTTAGCATTTGGTATGTTTATAGAATGGCTGGTACTGGTTGTTTTTTCTATGTATGTAGTCTCTTATAGGAGCTCTTGTAAAGCAGGCCTGGTGGTGACAAAATCTCTGAGTACTTGCTTGTTGGAAAGATTTTATTCTTCCTCACTTATAAAGCTCAGTTTGGCTGGATATAAATTTTGGGTTGAAGGTGTTTTTCTTTAAGGATGTTGAATATTTCACTCTCTTCTGGCCTGTAGAGTCTCTGCCGAGATCTGCTGTGAGTCTGATGGGCTTCCCTTTGTGGGTGACCCGACCTTTCTCTGTGGCTGCCTTTAGTATTTTCTCCTTCATTTCAACCTGGCAAATCTGATGATTATGTGCCTTGGGTTTGCTCTTCTTGCAGAATATGTTTGTGGTGATCTCTGTATTTCCTGGAGTTGAGTATTGGCCTGCCTTGCTGTTGGGGAAATTTTCTGGATAATATCCTGAAGAGTGTTTTCCAGCTTGGATTCATTCTTCGTCACATTCTTGGTACACCTATCAAACGTAGGTGAGGTCTCTTCACATAGTTCCACATTTCTTGGAAATTTTGTTCATTCCTCTTTATTTTTTCTCTAATCTTGGTTTCTCTTTAGTTCATTGAGTTGATCTTCGACTTCTGATATTCTTTCTTCTGCTTGGTCAATTCGGCTGTTGAAACTTGTGCATGCTTCACGAAGTTCTCGTATTGTGTTTTCAGCTCTTCAATTCATTCATATTCTCTCTAAGTTGTCCATTCTTGTTATCATTCTCTAATCTTTCAAATCTTTTTTTTCAAGGTTCTTAGTTTCTTTGCATTGATTTAGAACATGTTCTTTTAGCTCACTGAAGTTTCTCATTATCCACATTCTGAAGTCTGATTCCATCATTTCATCACTCTCATTCTCTGTCCAGCTTTTTCCTTTGCTGAGGAGTTTTGGTCTTTTAGGAGGTAAGGTGTTTTGGTTTCGTGTCTTCCTCTTTTTGTGCTGGTTTCTTTTCATCTTTGTGGATTTATCCACCTGTCTTAGTAGTAGTTGCTGATTTTTCGATTGGGTCTTTGAGTGGATGTCTAGATTGTTGATGATGAATTATTTCTGTTACTTAGTTTTCCTTCTAACGGTCTAGCCCCTCTGCTGTGGAAGTGCTGAGGTCCACTCCAGGCCCTGCTTGTCTGGTGTACACCTGTAACAGCTGCAGAACAGTGAGAGATGCTACCAGTTTCTTCTTCTGCTATCTTTGTCCCAGAATGATGCCTGCCAAATGTCTTTTTGTTTAGTCAATTTTTGAGGTGACTCTTTGGATATACAGGGGTCATGGAGCTGCTTGAGGAGAGGGTCTGTACTTTATAGAAGCTCCGTGTTGATCTGTGACCTCTGTTGTTCATTCGAAGTTGTTGGGAGGATGTGTTTATGTCTGCTGCAGCAGAACTCATAAAACCCTTCCTTTTTTTCCCTTAGATTCTCTGTCTCAGGGAGTTGGGGCTTTCTTTATGAGTATCTGTTGCTCTGTCCTGCCCAGCTAGGAGGCATTCTATTCACTATTTGACTGCCATGGCTTTGCCCCGCTAGAGCCAGTATGCCCTGCTGCTGCAGGGCTCTGTTCTACTGTGGTGCACTTCACCCTGCTGGTGGAGTTTCTCTGTTATGGCTGGTTGCCTCGGCAACAGTGTGCTGCATCAGCAATGGGCGTGTACCTCAGTAGGGGCGGATTGCGCTCCGCCTCCATCGAGCTGCACCATTCTAAATTTAGCTGAGCCCACAGCAAATCTCTCAACACTGAGCACTTCAAATCTCTGCCCTGCTTTTCCCCTTGAGGTTGGGACCTGTTGAGCCCGAACAGCTTGCTGCCTACCTCAAAGTCCCTTCTCTCTCTCTCTCTGATTTTCTCTCCAAGTTGAATGGTTGACATCCTCACAGGCGCCCCATTCGCCTGCTGATTGGGCACTGGGATCCCTGCAATCTCCCATGCTGTGGCCCACAGCACTGGCTCAAATCGTGCTACCCAGGAATCTTCTGGTCTGGCTCACCGTCCAAGTCCTGTTCAGTCAAATGGACATTTCAATATGCCCTCCCAAATCTCAGATTGCCCGTTTATGAATGCACCCAGACCAGTGAGTTTTGTGCTCGGTGCTGCTGCACTGCAGCACCACCCAAAACAGCCATGCAAGCCAAAAGAGGTATGCTGCTGTCCTGTGTCTCTCCTACACCTGGGAATTTCCCTGTTCTGTGGGCACCAAAGGTCTGACTGAAAATGCGGCTAAAACTCACCCTCTTTGCCTTCACTGAGAGCTGCAATGCTGAGTTGTTTCTAAGGCGCCAACTTGGAAATTCTCCTCAGACGTGCATTTTTACATTCGCTTAAAATGAGTGGCTATACTTAATAGAATCCTGACTTACCCCAAGGTGAATCTTATTCAGTTACGTTCTGAATATGTGGCTATACGAAATAGAATTCTGACTACAATACAGGTGTTCCTTATTCAATGAAGCCCTGAAATAGATGCCATATGTAATAGCGTCCTGAGTATTCCCCAGGTATGTATTATTCACTGAGGCTCTGAAACTTTGGACACATAAAATTGTTTCCTGACTAGTCCACAGGTGTGTATTATTGACTATGACTCTGAATATTTGGGCATATGGAATAAACTAGTGACTATTCCAAAGTTATGTATTACTCACACAGGCTTTGATTTTGTGGCCATATAAAATAGACTAGTGTCTATTTCACACGTATGCATTATTCTCTTAGGCTGCAAATGAGAGACTATATAAAAAAGACTCCTAACACTTCTGTAGGTGTGTATTACTCAGTGAGGCTCTTCTCGTGTGACCATATAAAACAGGATGCTGTCTATCTTAAATATTTGTATTATTCAGTGAATCTCTGAATGAGGGGCTACATGAAACCGACTGCTGAGTACTTTACATTTCTGTATTATTCACTGAGGTTATAAGTCAGTGGCCATATAAAATGGAATCTTGATTAATCCACACGTGCATATTATCCACTGAGGCTATGAATGAGTGTCCAAATGAAATAGACTCCTGTCTACTCCACAGGTATGCATTATTCACCGAGGCTCTGAATGAATGTCCATCGAAATTACACTGCAAATTATTCTCCAGGTGTGTATTATTCAGTGAGGCTCAGAAGATGTGGAAACATAAATTAGATTCCTTACTATAACAAGGGTCTGTCTTATTCACTGAGGTTATGAATATGGGTTTACATAAAAAAGACTCCTGACTACACCACATTATTCAGTGACACTCCGAATGAGAGGACACATAAAAAGTCTCCTGACTATTCCACAGGGGTGCCTTATTTAGTGAGACTCTGAATGAAGGGATGAAAGTAAATCCTGACTATTTCCTCAGATGTATATAATCACTGAGGCTCTCAATGAGTGGCCATATAAAGGAGACTTCTGACTATTCTGCAGGTGTGCATTATTCAGAGATTCTCTGAATGAGTGGCCATAAAAAATTGACTCCAGACTGTACCACAAGTGTGTAATATTCAGTGAGGCTGTGAAAAACGGGCCATATGAAACAGACTTCTAATTACTTCACATTTGCATTATTCACTGTTTGTCTGAATCAGTAGCCATATGACATAAACTCCTCATTATTCTTCATGTGTGCATTATTCAAACAGGTTCTGTATGGTGGCCATACTAAATAGACTCCTGACACTCCCTCAGGTGTGTATTACTCACTGATACCCAGACTTTGAGTTCAAATAAGATAGACTCCTGACTGTCACCCAGGGGTTTCTCATTCAGGAAGGCAATTAATTTGTGGCTATCTTAATCAGCATCCTGATTACTCCATAGAAGATCATTATTCACTGAACCTTTGAATGAGAGGCCACATAAAATATACACCTGACTATTGCTCCATTGTGAATTATTCAATTAGGTTCCAAATGAGTTGTAGTACGAAATAGTATCCTGAAAATTTCCCAGGTGTGTATTATTCAGGGAGGCACAGAATGAGTGGCCATATAAAAAATGTTTGACAATTACCCTGGTGTGCATTTTTCACTGAGGCTCTAATGAGTGGCTACATGAAGTAGACTCTTAACTCTTCCACAGGTGTGTATTATTGAAAGAGACGCTAAGTGGGCATAGAAAAAGAGACTCAGTTGTATTGCCCATATGTGCGTTACTTACAGAGACTCTGAATGTGTAGCTATTTGTAATAGGCCCTTGACTATTTCTGAGAAGAGTATTATTCAGAGAGGCCCTGAATGAGTGGCTATGTGAAAGAGATTCCTGACTTATCAGACATACATATTATTCACTAAAACACTGAAAAGGTGTCCTTATGAAATAGACCCCAGTTTACTCAACAGGTATTCATTGTTTTTTGATTCTCCAAACAAATTATTATATGAAATAGACTAGTGATTATTCTCAACATGTGCACTATTTGAAGAGGTTCTTTATGTGTGTCCATATCAAATAGTCTCCTGATTCTCACACGTGTGTCATTCAAGGAGCTGCTTAATTTGGTGCTACCTTAAATATGTTTCTGACTACTCCACAGCTGTTGATTAGGTAATGAATCCCTGAATGAGAGGCCATATGAAATAGACTCCTTGCTACTGCCCCATTGTGCATTATTTGGTAATGCTGTGATTGAGTGGCCATATGACTTGGACTCTTACTATTCCCAAGGTTTGTATTCTTCAGTGAGTTTCTGAAAGAGTGACCACATAAAATAGACTGCCATGTGTGTACCTATGCAACTATCTTGCACGTTCTTCACATGTACCACAAAACCTATAATGCAATAAAAATTAAAAACAAGAGTTTGCGGGGGGAGGAGGCAAGATGGCGTCGTAGAGGCGACTCAGGATTGCAGCTCTCAGTGAAGGCGCAGAGGGTGAGTCCTAGCCGTTTTTCTCGGATGTTTCTTTCATGCCCACAGAGCGTTGAAAGTCCCAGGTGTGGGAGAGATGCGCAGCTGGCTAACGCAGCCAGCTCCTGCCACCTCTTTGGCCAGCGCCGCAGCAGGACCTGGCGCTGAACTCACTGGTCTGGGTGCCCTGTTAAACTGGCAATCTGAGATTTGGAAGGGCAGATTGGCATGATCATCTGATTGAATGGGACTTGGACAATGAGGCAGACCAGGAGTTTCCTTGGAAGCGTGATCTGAGCCGGGGTAGTGGGCAGCGGCACGGGAGATCGCACGGATTCCAGTGCCCTATCGGCAGGCTACTGGGGCGCCAGTGAGAGAGTCGATTTGCAGCTTGGGGAGAGAAAGAGAGAGCAAGAGAGGACGGACTCTGAGGCAGGGAGCTAGGTGATCGGGCTCGGCGGGTCCCAAGCTCATGAGGACAAGCAGGGCAGCGACTGGAGAAGCTTGGGGCTGAGAGTTTTGCTGCCGGCATCTAGGATGGTGCAGCCTGATGAGGGAGGGGCGTCCACCATTGCTGACACAGTCCACTCCCACTGAAGTACCGCCCAGGACTGACGACGCCTGCCATTGCCGAGGCAACCTCCCATAACAGAGAGACTCCACGCTCCACAGCAGAAGGGAGCCCAGCAGCAACAGGGCGGACACACGCTAGCAGGTCAGAGCCCCGGCAGGGAAATAGTGAATAGACTGCTGCCTAGTGGGGCAGGACAGTGCAACAGATACTCATAAAGAAAGCCCCAACTCTGAGACAGAGCATAAAGGGGAAAGGTGGTGTTTTATGAGTTCTATTGCAGCAGACATAAACAACCTCCAACAATGCTGAATGAACAACGGAGCTCACAGCTCAGCACTGGAGCTCCTATAAAGCACAGACTGTCTCCTCAAGCAGCTCCTGACCCTGTATATCCAAGGAGTCACCCCAGAAAAGGACTAATCAGACTGACATTTGGCTGGCATTATTCTGGAACAAGGACAGCAGAAGAAGAAACTGGTATCATCCTCACTGTTCCGCAGCTGCTGCAGGTATACCCCAGACAAGCAGGGCCTGGAGTGGACCTCAGCACTCATACAGCAGAGAGGATAGACCATTAGAGGAAAACTAAGTAACAGAAATACTTCATCATCAACAATCTCAGCGTCCACACAGAGACCCAATTGAAAAATCAGCAACTACTAAGACGACAGGCGGATAAATCCATAAAGATGGGAAGAAACCAGCGCAAAAGGAGGAAAACCACGAAACCAAAACACCTCACCTCCAAAAGGACCAAAACTCCTCACCAGCAAGGAACAAAGCTGGACGGAGAATGAATGTGACGAAATGACGGAATCAGACTTCAGAAAGTGGATAATGAGAAACTTCAGTGAGCTAAAGGAACATGTTCTAAACCAGTGCAAAGAAACTAAGAACCTTGAAAAAGATTTGAAAAAGATTCGAGGAATTGATAACAAGAATGGACAACTTAGAGAGGAATATGAATGAATTGAAGGAGCTGAAAACACAACACGAGAACTTATGAAGCATGCACAAGTTTCAACAGCCGAATTGACCAAGCAGAAGAAAGAATATCAGAAGTTGAAGATCAACTCAATGAAATAAAACGAGAAACCAAGATTAAAGAAAAAGCACAAAAGGAATGAACAAAATCTCCAAGAAATGTGGGACTATGTGAAGAGACCCAACCTACGTTTGATAGGTGTACCAGAATGTGATGAAGAGAATGAATCCAAGCTGGAAAACACTCTTCAGGATATTATCCAGGAAAATTTCCCCAACCTAGCAAGACAGGTCAATACTCAACTCCAGGAAATACAGAGAACACCACAAAGATACTCCGCAAGAAGAGCAACCCCAAGGCACATAATTATCAGATTCACCAGGGTTGAAATGAAGGAGAAAATACTAAGGGCAGCCAGAGAGAAAGGTCAGGTCACCCACAAAGGGAAGCCCATCAGACTCACAGCAGATCTCTCAGCAGAGACTCTACAAGCCAGAAGAGAGTGGGGGCCAATATTCAACATCCTTAAAGAAAAGAGTTTTCAACCCAGAATTTCATATCCAGCCAAACTGAGCTTCATAAGTGAAGGAAAAATAAAATCCTTCACAAACAAGCAAGTACTCAGAGATTTTGTCACCACTAGGCCTGCTTTACAAGAGCTCCTGAAAGAGGTACTACACATAGAAAGAAACAACGAGTTCCAGCCATCCTAAAAGCATACCAAATGCTAAAGACCATCAACAAACTGAAGAATGTACATGAAACAACGGGCAAAACAGCCAGCTAGCATCAAAATGGCAGTATCAAATTCATACATAACAATATTAACCCTGAATGTAAATTGAATGCACCAATCAAAAGACACAGACTGGCAAATTGATAAAAACCAAAACCCATCAGTGTGTATCCAGAAACCCACCTCACATGCAAAGATACACAAAGGCTCAAAATAAAAAGATGGAGGAAGATTTACCAAGCAAATGTAGAGCAAAAAAAAGCAGGAATTGCAATTCTCATCTCTGATAAAATAGACTTTAAAGCAACAAAGATCAAAAGGGACAAAGAAATTCATTATATAATGGTAAAAGGATCGATACAACAAGAAGAGATAACGATTCTAAATATATTTGGACACAATGTAGGAGCACACAGATATATAAGGCAAGTTCTTAATGACTTACAAAGAGACTTAGATTCCCACACAATAATAGTGGGAGACTTTAACACTCCACTGTCAATAGCAGACAGATCAACCAGACAGAAAATTAACAAGGATATCCAGGACTGGAACTCAGACCTGGAACAAGCAAACCTGATAGACATTTACAGAACTCTCCACCCCAAATGCACAGAATATACATTCTTCTCAGCACCACATCACACCTACTCCAAAATTGACAACGTAATTTGAAGTAAAGCACTCGTCAGTAAATGCAAAACGACGGAAATCATAACAAACAGTCCCTCAGACCATAGTGCAATTAAGTTGGAACTCTGAATTCAGAATATAACTCAGAACCGCACAGCTTCATGGAAACTGAACAACTGGCTCTTGAATGTTGATTGGATAAACAATGAAATGAAGGCAGAAATAAAATGTTCTTTGAAACCAACGAGAATGAAGACACAATGTACCAGAATCTCTCGGACACATTTAAAGCAGTCTGTAGAAGAAAATATATAGCAATAAGTGCCCACATGAGAAGAGTGGAGAGATCCAAAATTGACACCCTATCGTCAAAATTGAAAGAGCTAGAGGAGCAAGATCAAAAAAGCTCAAAACCTAGCCAAAGACAAGAAATAACTAAGATCAGAACAGAACAGAAGGAGATAGAGACAAGAAAGACCCTTCAAAAAATCAATAAATCTAAGAGCTGGTTTTTTGAAAAGATCAACAAAATAGACAGACCACTAGCCAGGCTGATAAAAAAGAAAAGAGAGAACAACCAAATAGATGCAATAAAAAATGATAAAGGGGAAATCACCACAGATTCCACAGAAATTCAAACCAACATCAGAGAATACTACAAACAACTCTATGCACAAAAACTAGTAAATCAGGAAGAAATGGATAAATTCCTGGACGCCTGTGTACTCCCAAGCCTAAACCAGGAGGAAGCCGAAACTATGAATAGACCAATAACAAGGTCAGAAGTTGAGGCAGAAATTAAGAGCCTACCACACAAAAAAAGCCCAGGTCCAGATGGGTTCACAGCTGAATTCTACCAGACACACAAAGAGGATCTGGTACCATTCCTTCTGAAACTATTCCAAATAATCCAAAAAAAGGGAACCCTTCCCAAATCATTTTATGAGACCAAAATCATCCTGATAACAAAACCTGTAAGAGACTCAACAAGAAAAAAAAACTTCAGGCCAATATCAATGATGAACATAGATGCAAAAATCTTCAAAAAAATACTGGCAAATCGATTGCAACAGCACATTAAAAAACTTATCTATCATGATCAAGTAGGATTCATCCCGGGGATGCAAGGCTGGTTCAACATACGCAAGTCTATAAATGTAATTCACCACATAAACAGAAGCAAAAACAAAAACCACATGATTATCTCAATTGACGCAGAGAAGGCATTTGATAAAATTCGACAGCCTTTTATGCTAAAAATTCTCAATAAACTTGGTATTGATGGAACATATCTCAAAGTAATAAAAGCTATTTACGACAAACCAACAGACAATATCATACTTAATGGGCAAAAACTGGAAGCATTCCCTTTGAAATCCGGCACTAGACAAGGATGCCCTCTCTCACTCCTCCTATTCAACATAGTACCGGAAGTTCTAGCCAGAGCAATCAGGCAATAAAAAGAAATAAAGTGTATTCAAATAGGAAAGGTGGAAGCCAAATTGTCTCTAATTGCAGACGACATAATATTATACCTAGCAGACCCCATCACCTCAGCCCAAAAGCTCCTGCAACTGATAAGCAACTTCAGCAAAGTCTCAGGATATAAAATCAATGTGCAAAAATCACAAGCATTCCTATACACCAATAACAGACTTAAAGAGAACCAAATTAAGAACAAATTGACATTCACAATTGCTACAAAGAAAATAAAATACCTAGGAATACAACTCACTAGGAATGTAAGGGACCTCTTTAAGGAAAACTACAAACACCTGCTCAACGAAATAAGAGGACACAAACAGATGGAGAAACATTCCATGTTCGTGGTTAGGAAGAATCAGTATTGTGAGAATGGCTATACTGCCCAAAGTAATTTACACATTCAATGATATCCCCATCAAACTACCATTGAATTTCTTCACAGAACTGAAAAAACCACCATGAATTTCATATAGAACCAAAAAAGAGACCGCATAGCCAAGTCAATTCTAAGGAAAAAGAACACAGCGGGAGGCATCACGCTACCAGACTTCAAACTATACTACAAGGCTACAGTAATCAAAACAGCATGGTACTGGTACCAAAATAGAGATATAGACCAATGGAACAGAAGAGAAGCATCAGAGGCAACACAACATATCTACAACCATATCTTTGATAAACCAGACAAAAACAGGCAATGGGAAAAGGATTCCTTATTTAATAAATGGTATTGGGAAAACTGGCTAGCCATGTGCAGAAAGCAGAAACTGGACCCCTTTCTGACACCTTACACTAAAATTAACTCCAGATGAATTAAAGACTTAAACATAAGACCTGACACCATAATAACCCTAGAAGAAAATCTAGGCAAAACCCTTCAGGACGTAGGAGTAGGCAAGGACTTCATGAACAAAACACCAAAAACATTTTCAACAAAAGCCAAAATAGACAAACGGGACCTAATCAAACTCCACAGCTTCTGCATGGCAAAAGAAACAGTCACTGGAGTGAATCGGCAACCATCAGAATGGGAAAAAATCTTTGTAGTTTACACAACTGACAAAGGGCTAATATCCAGAATTTACAAAGAACTCAAACAGATTTACAGAAAAAAATAAATAAACAAGCCCATTCAAAAATGGGCAAAGGATAGGAACAGAAATTTGCAAAAGAAGACATACATGACGCCAACAAACATATGAAAAAGTGCTCATCATCATGGTCATTTGAGAGCTGCAAGTCAAAACCACATTGAGATATCATCTCACACCAGTTAGAATGGCGATCATTAAAAAATCTGGAGACAGCAGATGCTGAAGATAATGTGGAGAAATAGTAACACTCTTACACTGTTGGTGGGAGTGTAAATTAGTTCAACCATTGTGGAAGACCGTGTGGCGATTTCTCAGGGACCTAGAAATAGCTATTCCATTTGACCCAGCAACCCCCTTACTGGGTATCTATCCAAAAGACTATAAATCGTTCTACTATAAGGACACATGCACACGAATGTTCATTGCAGCACTGTTTACAATAGCAAGGACCTGGAACCAACCCAAATTTCCATCGATGATAGACTGGACTGGGAAAATGTGGCACATATACACCTTGGAATATTATGCAGCAATCAAAAATGATGAGTTTGTGTCCTTTGTAAAGACATGGATGAATCTGGAGAACATCATTTGGATAAACAATGAAATGAAGGCAGAAATAAAGAAGTTCTTTGAAACCAATGAGAATGAAGACACAACATACCAGAATCTCTGGGACACATTTAAAGCAGTCTGTAGAGGAAAATATATAGCAATAAGTGCCCACATGAGAAGAGTGGTGAGATCCAAAATTGACACCCTATCATCAAAATTGAAAGAGC
>CM038405.1:122100320-122129703 GCA_021498475.1 Saguinus midas
AAAGTCAGGATTTACTTTTATCTCATTCAGTATCACTAATATGCACACCTGTGGAATGTCAGGAGACTTTTTCATGGCTCTCATTCAGTGTCACTGAATAATGTGGTGTAGTCAGGATATTTTGTGGACACATTTAAAATCAGTGAATAAGACCCTTGATATAATAATCTAATTAATATGGCACATCTTCTGAGCTCACTGAATACACACCTGGAGAATAATTTCTATTTCAGGACATCATTCAGAGCCTCATGATAATGCACCTGTGGATAGCCAGGAGTCTATTTTATGACACTCATTCACCTCAGTGGATAATATGCTGTGGATTAGTCAGGATTCATTTTTATGACTGACTCCAACCTCAGTGAATAATGAAAAAATGTAAAATTTCAATTATATGCCACTCATGATTCAGAATTCTGAAATATTTAAGATAACAGCATCCTGTTTCTATGGTCACACAAAGAGCCTAACTGAGTAATACACACAGGGAGTGTTGAGTCTTTTTATAGCTCATTTACAGCTCAGCGAATAATGCACACGTGTGGAATAGACACTAGTCTATTTATATGGCACAAAATCAAAGCCTGACTTAGTAATACAACTTTGGAATAGTCCAGTCTATTCCATTGAAATATTTAGTCAAGTCAATACATGTATACTAGTCAGAAACAATTTTTATGGAAAGTCAGAGCCTCAGTGAATAATACACCTGAGTCAGATGCTGTTGTCATATTTACATCCTCTCAGCATCTGTGTCTCAGATTTTTAATAGCCATTCTAACTGTGAGAGATATCTCAATGTGGTTTTATTTGCACTCTCAATGACCAATGATGATACACCATATGTTTGTTGGCCTCAGAGTCTTCAGGGCTCTTCATATCCTTTGCCCATGAATCTTGTTTACATCTGTTTCAGTTCGTAAATGGATATACATTTCAGATAGTTCTGGCACCTCATTCTGATGGTTGGATTCACTCAGTGACTGTTTTCTTTGCCTCAGAACTCTAATATAGTCACTATTTTGGAGCCAATACTTTGAGGTCAGAAGTCCACATGTCCTGAACATTTCAGAACATCTTCATGTTGGTGGATGTAATATCAACCATTTAAGATGTCATTCCTCAGACCTGAAATAAAATTCCATTTGAAACAATCATTCTGTACTATCAGAATAAACATTCACTATAAGACACATGCACATATTTATTCAGCACTGTTTCATATGAATTGACATCTGCTAACCAACTTACATACAGAAATTTCTAGCTACGTACCCAAATAGTTGCAAAAGCCAGATCTTAAATAGATAACTGAGGGACCATTCCTATTGATTAAACCTCATGTTGTATGGGGGCAAATATCTCTAAAACATTGTTTTATCCTCTCCGAAGCTTAATAGCCGGAGCTCTTCTTGTACCCTGCCTACTCATATTTGAAACAAGAATCATTGTACGCCCAGCACCTACGAATTTCTAAGGCAAGCCCTGCAAAGCTGGTTCCCTGAAACTGAGGTCTGAGGGTCAAAACTACTGCACTCTGTTAACGTCACACACTCTAGGGCTATTACCTAAGGCCACTACTCCTCTGTGAGGGGCACCAGAAACCCCAGGCGGTCAAGATTCTTCTGCTTGCCTTGTTCAGTATCTCATGGAGCGAACCCCCCTAATGACAAAACGTTGTGGACTGACGTTAAGCCTTAAGGATCCACCATGCCGCCATTGCTACGGGCTCGACCTCTGCCAATTATATGGGCTTAATCTTTACAACAAGAAGGCACATGTCCCTCTGCCACATCAGACTAGGACTTGACTATCCTATAGGACACTGGCTCTCCACATGGGTCCAATGCAACTCGAAAAAGATACTGAAGTCCGGAGAGACAAAATCACCGATGAATGAAAATCAATAAAACATGCCCACTCGCCCACAGTGGCTCTTCTTGCTAAATAACAGTAATAACTAGCCTATAATACTGCCCAGATGTATGCAACAGTTTTGTCCTCACAGACAACTCTAGAGAAAGAAATTTAGCTATTTTACTTTTGCCACAAACTATTTAGGCTGTGGATGGCCGTAACTGGAGTAATACTTAACATAGTTTTTTACCCCTAATGGGGAATTGAAGAGCTCTGATTGAAACGATTTCTATGTTAATGTTTGTAACGATGAGGGGATAGTTACTTTGGTCGGAGTAGAGACGGGTTAACTAAGATTAGAGAAAATCCACGGTGGAGTGTCTGGGACATTTCAATGTAACCTAGCTAGGATTTTTATCGTACATGTATAAACTTGTGTCCCATCATCAGTTAAATTGACGCCTCATGTCGCAATGAACGGCAATTATCACTACTGTACCTGGGGTATGCACGCGTCGGGAAATTCCCTCATGCTTAGCCATTCCATTCTTGTGAATGGTCATTTTTCCTAGCATGGATCGTTCAGGCGGTTCCGCCCTTTACGAATAAGGCAACTGAACTCCATGTAACAGTGCTCCCAAGTGGAGTCAGAATTCTTCATGCCAATAGTTCCACATATTCAGAGTGATTTCTTCCAAGCTGAATAACATGCACCTTGCAGATCATGAAAGTCAGGATCAACTACATGGCAGATAACTTGATAACCCTCACCACTCATTTGTCCTAGGTGATAAAGGGCCCCGGGACCATGTAAAAGCGGATCTCATTGGTGCATCTTTTTCTGCTTTTTTGCAGTGATATCCTGAAATTCTGAAGTCCAGCTTGTTTGCTAAGTGATATGGCAGTAAACCCACCTAACTCAGAGTCTCACCCAGAGAGAAGTGAAAACTAAGTCAGACCCCCTCGAAGTCTCTCTGTAAAAGCTCCCTAATGCAACCCTCCCTGAGGAGGTACATTTCAAATACAGACGTATCTAAAAAGCGGCTGCCATAGATAGGAGTCATGGCGCGAGGGTCATCCCTCTTGAGTGAAAGTCATTTATTGCATATATATCGTGAGGAAAGCTATAAAAACCCTATGGAGGCAAGTGGATTCTATTATATAGCCAGTATTTAGGAGACTGCCACGTCGTCAATTTCATAATGCACACCTTTGAGCTTGGGAGCATCATCTAGGTCCAGACTAATGAAATATTTGACCCTTATGACCGTACTTTCACCCAGCAAGAAAATTCTCAGTGGAAAATGCTGCCACAGCTCTGGGCTTAAATAGTCAAGAGGATAGTCAGAGTCTATTTATGTGGTCATGCCGTTTCAGAAACTCACTGAAGAATACACACCTGGGAATAGTCAGAGTTCTCATATGGCCTCAGGTAACAGCATTACCTGGCCAATAATGCACATGAGCAATAGTGATGCAGACATAGTCTATTTCATGGTCTCATTCAGAGATTCAGTGCATCCTACTTAAACAGCTGTGGTGGTCTTTCAGGACCCGTTCAACTCGCCTCGCTACTGGTAGAAGCACAAATTAAGCAGCTCTGACATCCAGAGCTGGATGTGGTAAGCCAATCAATCTGTCAGGAGACTATTTATATGGACTCTTTTCATGTTACACTGAAACTGATCGTGCTTGCTAGAGAAAGATCTGATAACTGCAATCCAGTGTAGCGTAGACAGATAATAATCTAGTTTATTTCAAATGATGGTTTGACGGCCTCCGATTGAGGCAGTATCAGATGCTATTAAAAAAATGCACACCTCCTGTTTCCTACAGGGGGTCCGTAAAAAAAAATGGTTTTGTCTCTATTTCATAAGGCCATTCTTTCAGTGTTTAGTGATATGCATATCTGATAAGTCAGAATCTCTTTCACATGGACACTCCTTCAGGGCCTCTGTGAATAATACTCAATAGTCAAGGGTCTACTCAAATGGTACACATTCAGAGTCTCTGTAAATAAAGAACACCTGGGCAATACACCTGAGTCTCTTTTTTTGCCCACTTAGTCAGAGTCTCATTCAATAATACACACCTGGGGAAGAGTTAAGAGTCTTCATGTAGCACTCATTTAGAGCCTCAGTGAATAATCCACACCAGGGTAATAGTCGAGGAATTTTATATGGCTCATTCTGTGCCTCTGAATGATATACACCTGAGAATCTCAGGATTCTATTTCTACCAATCATTTAGAAATTTATAGAATAACAAAAAATGGAGCAATAGTCAGGTGTCTATTTTATCTCATTCAAAGTTTTGTGAATAATGAACTTCAGTAATCAGGATGCTAAGATAGCCACAAATTAAGTCCTTCTGAATGATACACACCTGGGTGATAGTCATTCTAGTATCAGGAGATTATGACACTCATACAGAACCTGTTTGAATAATGCACATGGAGAATAATGAGAGTCTATGTCATACATCTCATTCAGACAAACAGTGAATAATGCACTGTGAGTAATTAAGTCTGTTTCATATGCACTTTCACTGCCTCACTGAATATTACACACTTGAGATATAGTCTGGAGTCTATTTTTATGGCCACTCATTCAGAGAATCACTGAATAATGCACACCTGTGAATAGTCAGAAGTCTCTTTCCTATGGCCACTCATTGAGAGCCTCACTAAATACACACCTGGGAAATAGTCAGGTTTTACTTTATTCATTCAGAGTCTCACTAAATAATGCACACCTGTGGAATAGTCAGGAGACTTTTCATGCCTCTCATTGTGTCACTGAATAATGTGGTGTAGTCAGGAGTCTATTTCATGTAGACACATATTCAGAGCTCAGTGAATAAAAGAGATATAATAAGGAATCTAATTAATATGGCCATCTTCAGCCTCACTGAATAATACACACCTGGAATAATTTGGAGTCTATTTTCAATGGACATCATTCAGAGCCTCGGTAAATAAGGCACACCTGTGGAGTAGAGAGTCTATTTATTTGACACTCATTCACAGCCTCAGTGGATAATATGCATGTGGATTAGTCAGGATTCCATTTATGGCCACACTCCAACCTCAGTGAATAATGCAAAAATATAAAGTACTCAGCAGTCTATTTATGGCCACTCATTCAGATTCACTGAATAATAGAAATATTTAAGATAGACAGCATCTTCTTTCATATGGTCACAAAGAAGAGTCTAACTGAGTAACACACCTGGGAGTGTTAGGGTCTTATAGCCTCTAATTTACAGCCTCAGTGAATAATGCACACGTGTGGAATAGACACTAGTCTATTTTATATTACAAAATCAAAGCCACTTGTAATACACAACTTGGAATAGTCACTAGTCTATTCCATATGCCCAAATATTTAGTCAGAGTCAATAATACACCTGTGGACTAGTCAGAAACAATTTCATATTCAAGTTTCAGAGCCTCAGTGAATAATAATACATACCTGGGGAATACTCAGGACCTATTACATGTGGCATCTATTTCAGAGCTTCATTGAATAAGAACACCTGTATTGTCAATCTATCATATAGCCACACATTCAGAGCTAACTGAATACATACACCTTAGTCAGGATTCTATTTTGTAGCCACTCATTTAGAGCCAATGTAAAACACTGAGTATTCAGGAGTCTCTTTTATGGACATCATTCAGAGCCTCACAGAATACAGACCATGGAAACTTCAGTGTATTTCATGGCCACTTATTCAGAACCTCAGTGAATAATTATATATCGGAAATACTCAGGATTCTATTATATAGCCACATTTAGACTGACTTTAATGCACACCTTGGAAGAGTCTGGAGACTATTTGATATGACTTCACCCAGACTCAGTGGAAAATGCAGAGCTGAGAAATAGTCAGAGATAGAGTCCTCTATTTTATGTGGTCTCTTTCAGAAACTCACTGAAGAATACACCTTGGGGTCAGAGTCAGTCATATGGCCACTCATCTCAGCATTACAGAATAATGCACAATGGGCAATAGAGTCTATTTCATATGGCCTCTCATTCAGACTTCAATAATAACAGCTGTGGAGTAGTCAGGACCCTATTATGGTAGCCAAATTAAGCAGCTCCGTGATATACACATGTGTGTAGTCAGGAGACTATTTTATATGGACACTCATACAGAACTTTCATACTGCACATGTGGGGAATAATCAGTCTATTTTAAATGGTGATTCGTTTGAGAGTCAAAATAACACACCTGTGAGTAAAATAGGGTCTATTTCATAAGGCCACTCTTTCAGTGTTTTAGTGAATAATATGTATATCTGATAAGTCAGGAATCTCTTTCACATGGACTCATTCAGGCCTCTGTGAATAATACTCCTCAGAATAGTCAAGGTCTACTCAAATGGCTACATTCAGAGTCTCTGTAAATAATGAACACCTGGGCAATACAGAGTCTCTTTTTATGCCCACTTAGTCAGAGTCTCATTCAATAATACACACCTGGGAAGAGTTAAGAGTCTACTTCATGTAGCCATTCATAGCCTCAGTGAATAATCCACACCAGGGTAATAGTCGAGCATTTTATATGGCCACTCATTCTGTGCTAATGATATACACCTGAAGAATCCTCAGGATTCTATTTCATACTACACTCATTTAGAACTTATAGAATAACAAAAAATGGAGCAATAGTCAGGTGTCTTCTATATGGCCTCTCATTCAAAGTTTCAGTGAATGAATAGAGTAATCAGGCTGTTTAAGATATACAAATTAAGTGCCTTCCTGAATGATACACACCTGTGATAGTCAAGTCTATTTCATATGAACTCTAATTCTGTGTCTGAGTAATACACACCTGTGGGAAGTCAAGTCTATTGGTATGGACACTCATACAGAACCTGTTTGAATAATGCACATGGAGAATAACAGGAGTCTATGTCATACCTACTCATTCAGACAAACAGTGAATAATACATGTGGAGTAATTAGAAGTCTGTTTCATATGGCCCCACTTTCAGCCTCACTGAATATTACACTTGTGATATAGTCTGAGTCTATTTTTTGGCCACTCATTCAGAGAATCACTGAATAATACACACCTGTGGAGTAGCCAGGAGTCTATTTCATATGGCCACTCATTCAGAGCCACTATGTACACACCTGGAAATAGTCAGGATTTACTTTTATCCCTCATTCAGAGTCTCACTAAATAATGCACACCTGTGGAATAGTCAGGAGACTTTTCATGTGGCCTCTCATTCGTGTCACTGAATAATGTGGTGTCAGGAGTCTATTTCATAGACACATATTCAGAGCCTCAGTGAATAAGACAGACCTTGATATAGTAAGGAATCTAATTAATATGGCCACATCTGAGCCTCACTGAATACACACCTGGGAATAATTTGGAGTCTATTTTCATGGACATGCATTCAGAGCCTTGGTAAATAATACACACCTGTGGAGTAGCCAGGACTATTTTATTTACACACATTCAGCCTCAGTGGATAATATGCATGTGTGGATTAGTCAGGATTCCATTTTATATGGCCACTGACTCATAACCTCAGTGAATAATGCACAAAAAGTAAAGTACTCAGCAGTCTATTTTGTATGGCCACTCATTCAGAGATTCACCGAATAATAAAATATTTAAGATAGACAGCATCCTGTTTTATGGTCACACAAGAAGAGCCTAACTGAGTAATACACACCTGGGAAGTGTTAGAGTCTACTTTATATAGCCTCTCATTTACAGCCTCAGAATAATGCACACGTGTGGAATACACTAGTCTATATGTGGCCACAAAATCAAAGCCTGACTTAGTAATACACAACTTTGGAATAGTCACTAGTCTATTCCATATGCCCAAATATTTAGAGTCAGAGTCAATAATACAACCTGTGGACTAGTCAGGAAACAATTTCATATGGCCAAAGTTTCAGAGCCTCAGTGAATAATACATACCTGTGGAATACTCAGGACTATTACATGTGGCATCTATTTCAGAGCTTCATTGAATAAGAACACCTGTATTGTAGTCAGAATTCTATTTTATAGCCACATATTCAGAGCCTAACAACATACACCTTGGGGAAAGTCAGGATTCTATTTGTAGCCACTCATTTAGAGCCGAATGTAAAGCACGCCTGAGGAGTATTCAGGAGTCTCAATTTATGGCCATTCAGAGCCTCACAGAAGATACAGACCTATGGAAACTTCAGGAGTGTTTCACATGGCCACTTATTCAGAACTCAGTGAAGAATTATATATATCTGGAAAATACTCAATATTCTATATATATTGCCACTTTTAGAGACTGACTTAATAATGCACACCTTGGAAGAGTCTGGAGACTATTTGATATGACCATTCACCCAGCGACTCAGTGGAAAATGCAGAGCTGAGAAATAGTCAAGAGGATAGAGTCAGGAGTCTATTTTATGTGGTCACTTTCAGAAACTCACTGAAGAATACACCTTGGGAATAGTCAGTTCAAGTCATATGGCCACTCAATCACAGCATTACAGAATAATGCACAATGCAATAGTAAAGATTCTTCATATGGCCTCATTCAGAGCTTCAGTGCATAATAAACAGCTGTGGAGTAGTCAGGACCCTATTTAGGTAGCCCAAATTAAGCAGCTCCGTGAATGTACACATGTGATAGTCAGACTATTTATATGGACACTCATACAGAACTTTTACTGCACATGTGGGGAATAATCACTAGTCTATTTCAAATGGTGATTTGTTTGAGAGTCAAAAATAACACATATGTGTCTATTTCATAAGGCCACTCTTTCAGTGTTTTATTGAATAATATGTATATCTGATAAGTCAGGAATCTCTTTCACATGGACACTCGTTCAGGGCCTGTGTGAATACTTTCTCAGAAATAGTCAAGGGTCTACTAAATGGCTACACATTCAGAGTCTCTGTAAGTAATGAACACCTGGGCAATACACCTTAGTCCTTTTTATGCCCATAGTCAGTCTCATTCAATATTACACCTGGGGAAGAGTTAAGAGTCTACTTCATGTAGCCACTCATTTAGAGCCTCAGTGAATAATCCACACAGGGTAATAGTCGAAATTTTTTATGGCTCATTCTGTGCCTAAATGATATACCTGAGAATCTTCAGATTCTATTTTCCTCACTCATTTAGAACTTATAGAATAATAAAAATGGAGTCAGGTGTCTTTATATGGCCTTTCATTCAAGTTTCAGTGAATAATGAACTATGAGTAATCAGATGCTGTTTAAGATAGCCACCATTTGCCTTCTGAATGATACACACCTGGGTGATATTCAGGTGTCTATTCTCACACACACCCAGTGTCAGGAATCTATTTGGTATGACACTCATACAGAACCTGTTGAATAATGCACACTGAGAACAAGAGTCCATGTGTTCTACTATTCATTCGACAGTGTCATTTGTGAGTAATTAAAGTCTGTTCATATACTTTCACCCTCACTGAATATTACACACTTGAGATATAGTCTGAGTCTATTTTTATGGCCACTCATTCAGAATCACTGAATAAGGCACCTGTGGAATAGTCAAGTCTCTTTCTATGGCCACTCGTTGAGAGCCACACTAAATGTACACACTGTGGAATAGTCAGTTACTTTATTTCATTCAGAGTCTCACTAAATAATGCACACCTGTGGAATAGTCGATGTGCTCTCATTCTGAGTGTCACTGAGTAATGTTTAGTCAGTCTATTTCATGTAGACACATATTCAGACCTCAGTGAATGACATTTTATTAAGAATCTAATTGGCCACATCTTCTGAGCCTCACTGAATAATACACCTGAGAATAATTTGAGTCTATTTTGATGAACATGCATTCAGAGTCTTAAATAAGGCAAACCTGTGTCCTATTTCTCCATGCACTCAGCATCAGTTGTCTCCAGATTTTTAATGATCACCATTCTAACTGGCGTGAGATGGTATCTCAATGTGGTTTTGATTTGCATCTCTCTAATGACCAATGATGATGAGCATTTTCTCATGTTTGTTGGCCTCATGTATGTCTTCTTTTGTAAAGTGTCTGTTCATGTCCTTTGCCCATTTTGAATGGGCTTGTTTGTTTTCCTGTAAACCTGTTTGAGTTTTTTGTAAATTCTGGATATCAGCCCTTTGTCAGTTGGGTAAACTGCAAAGATTTTTTCCCAATATTTTGGTTGCCAATGCACTCTAGTGACTGTTTCTTTTGCCGTGCAGAAGCTGTGGAGTTTCATTAGGTCCCATTTGTCTATTTTGGCTTTTGTTGCCAATGCTTTTGGTGTTTTAATCATGAAGTTGCTACTCCTATGTCCTGAATGGTTTTGCCTAAATTTTCTCTAGGGTTTTATGTTGCCAGGTCTTATGTTTAAGTCTTTAATCCATCTGGAGTAATTTTAGTGTAAGGTGTCAGGAAGGGGTCCAGTTTCTTTCTGCACATGGCCAGTTTTCCCATTTGTTAACAGAATCCTTTCCCCATTGCTTGTTTTGTCTGGTTTATCAAAGATTATCTGGTTGTAGATATGTTTTGTTGACTCGATGCCTCTGTTCTGTTCCATTGGTCTATATCTCTGTTTTGGTACCAGTACCATGCTGTTTTGATTACTGTAACCTTGTAGTATAGTTTGAAGTCTGGTAGTGTGATGCCTCCCGCTGTGTTCTTATGGCTTAGAATTGACTTGCTATGCGAGCTCTCCTTTGGTTCCATATGAAGTTCATGGTATTTTCAGTTCTGTGAGAAACTCAATGGTAGATGGGATCATTGATCTGTAAATTCCTTTGGGCAGTATAGCCATTTCAGATATTGATTCTTCTAACCATGAACATGAATATTTCTCCATCTGTTTGTCTCTCTTATTCGTTGAGCAGTGGTTTGTAGTTTTCTTGAAGGTGCCTTATTCCTTTTATGTTGTATTCCTAGATATTTTATTCTCTTTGTAGCAATTGTGAATGGCAGTTCGTTCTTGATTTGGTTCTCTTTAAGTCTGTTATTGGTGTATAGGAATGCTTTGATTTTTGCACATTGATTTTATATCCTGAGACTTTGCTGAAATTGTAACAGTTTCAGGAGTTTTGGGCTTAATGATGGGGTCTTAGGTATACATCATGTCGTCTGCAAATGAGACAATTTGGCTTTCCTCTTTTTATTGAATACCTTTTATTTCTTTTCTTGATTGCTCTGGCTAGAACTTCCAGTACTATGTTGAATAGGAGTCATGAGAGCATCCTTGTCTCGTGCCAATTTCAAAGGAATGCTTCAGTTTTGCCCATTATGATATTGGCTGTTGGTTGTCATAAATAACTTTTATTACTTTGAGATATGTTCATCAATACAAAGTTTATTGAGTTTTAGCATAAAGGGCTGTTGAATTTTGTCAAATGCCTTCTCTGCATCAATTGAGATAATCATGGTTTTGTTTTGGTTCTGTTAATGTGTGAATGACATTTATAGACTTGCCTATGTTGAACCAGCCTTGCATCCCTGGGATGAATCCTACTTGATCATGATGGATAAGTTTTTAATGTGCTTCTGCAATCGGTTTGCCAGTATTTTATTGAAGATTTTTGCATCTATCTTTATCATGGATATTGGCCTGAAGTTTTGTTTTCTTGTTGAGTCTCTGCCGGGTTTTGGTATCAGGATGATATTGGTCTCATAAAATGACTTGGGAAGGGTTCCTCTTTTTGGATTATTTGGAATCATTTTAGAAGAATGGTACCAGCTCCACTTTGTGTGTCTGGCTCTGAACCCATCTGGACCAGGGCTTTCTTTGTATGGTAGGCTCTTAATTTCTCCCTCGACTTCAGACCTTGTTATTGGTCTATTCATAGTTTTGGCTTATCCATGGTTTTGGTTTGGAAGGACACAGGTGTCCAGAAATTTATCCATTTCTTCCTGGTTTACTAGTTTATGTGCATAGAATTGTTTGTAGTATTCTCTGATGATGGTTTGAATTTCTGTGGAATCTGTGGTGACTTTCCCTTTATTGTTTTTTTATTGAATCTATTTGGTTGTTCTCTCTCTTTTTTTTTATCAATCTGGCTAGTGGTCTGTCTATTTTGCTGATCTTTTCAAAAAACCAGCTCTTGAATTTATTGATTTTTTGAAGGGTTTTCGTGTCTCTATCTCCTTCGGTTCTGCTCTGATCTTAGTTATTTCTTGTCTTTGGCTAGGTTTTGAGGTTTTTTTTTTTATCTTGCTTCTCTAGCTTTTTCAATTTTGATGATAGTGTGACAATTTTGGATCTCTCCACTCTTCTCATGTGGGCACTTATTGCTACATATTTTTCTCCACAGACTGCTTTAAATGTGTTCCAGAGATTCTGGTATGTTGTGTCCTCATTCTCGTTAATTTTGAAGAACTTCTTTATTTCTGCCTTCATTTTATTGTTTATCCAATCAACATTCAAGAGCCAGTTGTTCAGTTTTCATGAAGCTGTGTGGTTCTGAGTTATTTTGAATTCTGAGTTCTTGATTGCACTATGATCTGAGACACTGTTTGTTATGATTTCAGTTGTTTTCATTTTGAGGTGCTTTACTTTCAATTATGTGGTCAATTTTAGTGTACGTGTGATGTGGTGCTTAGAAGAATGTATATTCTGTGGATTTGGGGTGGATAGTTCTGTAAATGTTTATCAGGTTTGCTTGTTCCAGGTCTGAGTTCAATCCCTGGATATCCTTGTTAATTTTTTGTCTGGTTGATCTGTCTGATATTGACAGTGGTGTGTTAAAGTCTTCCACTATTATTCTGTGGGTGTGTAAGTCTCTTTGTAAGTCATTAATAACTTGCCTTATGTATCTGGGTGCTCCTGTATTGGGTCCATATATATTTAGGATCATTAGCTCTTCTTGTTGTATCGATCCTTTTACCATTATGTAATGACCTTCTTTGTCTCTTTTGATCTTTGTTGCTTTAAAGTCTATTTTATCAGAGATGAGGAACTCCTGCTTTTGCTCTCCGTTTGCTTGGTAAATCTTCCTCCATCCCTTTATTGAGCCTTTATGAATCTTTGCATGTGAGATGGGTTTCCTGGATACAGCACACCGATGGGTTTTGGATTTTTATCCAATTTGCCAGTCTGTGTCTTTTGATTGGTGCATTTAGCCCATTTACATTTAGGGTTAATATTGTTATGTGTGAGTTTGATACTGCCATTTTGATGCTAGCTGGCTGTTTTGTCCCTTTGCTGATGCAGATTCTTCATTTTGTTGATGCTCTTTAGCATTTGGTATATATTTTAGAATGGCTGTACTGGTGTTTCTGTTTAGTGCTTCTTTCAGTAGCTCTTGAAAAGCAGGCCTGGTGGTGACAAAATCTCTGAGTTCTTGCTTGTTGGCAAAAGATTTTATTCTTCCTTCACTTATGAAGCTCAGTTTAGCTGTATATGAAATTCTGGGTTGAAAGTTCTTTTCTTTAAGATGTTGAATATTGGTCCCCACTCTCTTCTGGCTTGTATAGTTTCTGTGGAGAAATCTGCTGTAAGTCTGATGGGCTTCCCTTTGTGGGTGACCCGACCCTTCTCTCTGGCTGCCCTTAGTATTGTCTCCTTCATTTCAACCCTGGTGAATCTGACGATTATGTGCCTTGGGGTTGCTCTTATTGCAGCATAGCTTTGTGGTGTTCTCTGTATTTCCTGGAGTTGAGCATTGGACTTTCTTGCTATGTTGGGGAAATTTTCATGGATAATATCTTGAAGAGTGTTTTCAGCTGGGAATCATTCTCTTTGTCACATTCTGGTACACCTATCAAATGTAGGTTAGGTCTCTTCATATAGTCCCACATTTGTTGGAGATTTTGTTCATTCCTCTTTGTGCTTTTTTCTCTAATTCTGGTTTCTCTTTTTATTTCATTGATTTGATCTTTGAGTTCTGATATTCTTTCTTCTTCCTGGTCAATTCAGCTGCTGAAATTTGTGCATGCTTTGTGAAGATCTCGTGTTGTGTTTTTCAGCTCCTTCAATTCATTCATATTCCTCTCTAAGTTGTCCATTCTTGTTATCAGTTCCTCGAATCTTTTTTCAAATCTTTATTGAAGGTTCTTAGTTTCTTTGCATTGATTTAGAACATGTTCTTTTAGCTCACTGGGTTTCTCATTATCCACCTTCTGAAGTCTGATTCCATTTCATCACACTCATTCTCTGTCCAGCTTTGTTCCCTTGCTGGTGAGTTTTGGTCCTTTGTAGGAGGTGAGGTGTTTTGGTTTGGTGTTTTCCTCCTTTTTGCTGGTTTTCCCATCTTTGTTTATTTATCCACCTGTCGTCTTAGTAGTTGCTGACTTTTTGATTGGGTCTCTGGTGGATGCCCAGATTGCTGCTGATGAAGTATTTTTGTTACTTAGTTTTCCTTCTAATGGTCTAGCCCCTGCTGTATGAGTGCTGAGGTCCCTCCAGGCCCTGCTTGTCTGGGGTACACCTGTAGCAGCTAGAACAGTGAAATGCTACCAGTTTCTTCTTCTGCTATCTTTGTCTCAGAATGATGCCTGCCAAATGTCAGTCTGATTAGTCCTTTTGTGAGGTGGCTCTTTGGATATACAGGTCAGCTGCTTGAGAAATGGTCTGTGCTATGGAGCTCCAGTGCTGAACTGTGAGCTCCATTGTTCATTCAGGTTGCTGGGCAAATGTGTTTATGTCTGCTGCAGCAGAACTTATAAAACCCCTTTTTTCCTCAGATGCTCTGTCTCAGGGGTTGGGGCTTTCTTTGTTAGTATCTGTTGCAGTGTCCTGCCCAGCTAGGAGGCAGTCTATTTACTATTTCCTGCTGCTCTGCCCTGCTAGTCCACCCAGCTGTTGTGGGGTATTCTACTGTGGTGTACTCACCTGTTGGCAGACTCTCTGTTATGGCTGGTTTCTTGGGCAGGCTGCATCAGCAATGGGCATTATCTCAGTAGGCAGTTTTTGTCCATAGTGGTGGACGCTTCCCCCCCAGCTGCATTGTCCTGGATTCAGCTGACCCCAGCAAATCTCTCTCAATTGCGCCTCAATCGCCTGCTTGTCCCCATAAGGGTGGGACCCAGCCTGATCACCTGGCTCCCTGCCTCAGAGTTTCTCTCTCTCTTTTCTTTCCAAATTGAATGGTTGACTCTCACAGTCACCAGTCCCTGCTGATTGGCCACAGGGATCTGCATTTCCTTTGCTGTGGCCCACTGCACCAGCTCAAATCGCTCTTCCCAGAAATCTCCTGGTCTGGCTTACCATGAAAGTCCCATTCAATCAGATGGACATGTCAATCTGCCCTCCCAAAACTCATATTGCCAGTTTAACAGGGCACCCAGATCAGTGAGCTTCTTGTGGGCTGCTACTGTTTGCGCTGCCAAAATGACCACCAAGATGAAAGGACTGTGCTGCTTTTCTGTGTCTCTCCTACACCTGGAATTTCCTTCTGTGGGCATAGGTCCGTCTGAAAATGCGGCTAAAACTCACCCTCTGTGCCTTCACTGAGAGCTGCAATCCTGAGTTGTTTCTGCACCATCTTGAACCTCCTCCTCTTCTAGGGTTTTTATGGTGCCAGGTCTTATGTTTAAGTCTTTAATCCATCTGGAGTTAATTTTAGTGTAAGGTGTCAGGAAGGGGTCCAGTTTCTGCTTTCTGCACATGGCTAGCCAGTTTTCCCAACACCATTTATTAAACAGAGAATCCTTTTCCCATTGCTTGTTTTTGTCAGATTTATCAAAGATTATATGGTTGTAGATATGTTTTGTTTACTCCGATGCCTCTGTTCTGTTCCATTGGTCTATATCTCTGTTTTGGTACCAGTACCATGCTGTTTTGGTTACTGTAGCCTTGTAGTATAGTTTGAAGTCTGGTAGTGTGATGCCTCCCACTGTGTTCTTTTTGCTTAGAATTGACTTGGCTATGCGGGCTCTCCTTTGGTTCCATATGAAATTCATGGTGGTTTTTTCCAGTTCTGTGAAGAAATTCAATGGTAGTTTAATGGGGATAGCATTGGTTGTTTAAATTACTTTGGGCAGTATAGCCATTTTCACGATATTGATTCTTCCTAACCACGAACATGGAATGCTTCTCCATCTGTTTGTGTCCTCTCTTATTTCGTTGAGCAGTGGTTTGTAGTTTTCCTTAAAGAGGTCCCTTACATTCCTTGTGAGTTGTATTCCTAGGTATTTTATTTTCTTTGTAGCAATTGTGAATGGCAGTTCGTTCTAGATTTGGTTCTCTTTAAGTCTGTTATTGGTGTATAGGAATGCTTGTGATTTTTGCACATTGATTTTATATCCTGAGACTTTGCTGAAGTTGCTTATCAGTTTCAGGAGTTTTTGGGCTGAGGTGATGGGGTCTTCTAGGTATACTATCATGTCATCTGCAAATAGAGACAATTTGGCTTCCACCTTTCCTATTTGAATACCCTTTATTTCTTTTTCTTGCCTGATTGCTCTGGCTAGAACTTCCAGTACTATGTTGAATAGGAGTGGTGAGAGAGGGCATCCTTGTCTCATGCCATATTTCAAAGGGAATGCTTCCAGTTTTTGCCCATTAAGTATGATATTGGCTGTTGGTTTGTCATAAATAGCTTTTATTACTTTGAGATATGTTCCATCAATACCAAGTTTATTGAGGGTTTTTAGCATAAAGGGCTGTTGAATTTTGTCAAATGCCTTCTCTGCATCAATTGAGATAATCATGTGGTTTTTGTTTTTGCTTTTGTTTATGTGGTGAATTACATTTATAGACTTGTGTATGTTGAACCAGTCTTGCATCCCTGAAATGAATCCTACTTGATCATGATGGATAAGTTTTTAATGTGCTGTTGCAATCGGTTTGCCAGTATTTTATTGAAGATTTTTGCATCTATGTTCATCATGGATATTGGCCTGAAGTTTTCTTTTCTTGTTGAGTCTCTGCCGGGTTTTGGTATCAGGATGATGTTGGTCTCATAAAATGATTTGGGAAGGGTTCCTCTTTCTTTGAATTATTTGGAATAGTTTCAGAAGGAATGGTACCAGATCCTCTTTGTGTGTCTGGTAGAATTCGGATGTGAACCCATCTGGACAAGGGCTTTTTTTGTGTGTGGTAGGCTCTTAATTGCTGTCTCAACTTCAGACCTTGTTATTGGTCTATTCATAGTTTTGGCTTCCTCCTGGTTTAGGCTTGGGAGGACACAGGTGTCCAGGAATTTATCCATTTCTTCCTGGTTTACTAGTTTATGTGCATAGAGTTGTTTGTAGTATTCTCTGATGATGGTTTGAATTTCTGTGGAATCTGTGGTGATTTTCCCTTTATCGTTTTTTATTGCATCAATTTGGTTGTTCTCTCTTTTTTTTCTATCAGTCTGGTTAGTGGTCTGTCTATTTTGTTGATCTTTTCAAAAAACCAGCTCTTGGATTTATTGATTTTTGAAGGGTTTTTGTGTCTCTATCTCCTTCAGTTCTGCTCTGATCTTAGTTATTTCTTGTCTTCCGCTAGGTTTTGAGCTTTTTTGATCTTTCTCTTCCAGCTCTTTCAATTTTGACGATAGGGTTTCAATTTTGGATCTCTCCACTCTTCGCATGTGGGCACTTATTGCTATATATTTTCCTCTACAGACTGCTTTAAATGTGTCCCAGACATTCTGGTATGTTGTGTCTTCATTCTCATTGGTTGTGAAGAACTTCTTTATTTCTGCCTTCATTTCATTGTTTATCCAATCAACATTCAAGAGCCAGTTGTTCAGTTTCCATGAAGCTGTGCGGTTCTGAGTTAGTTTCTGAATTCTGAATTCTAACTTGATTGGACTATGGTCTGAGAGACTGTTTATTATGATTTCAGTTGTTTTGCATTTGCTGAGGAGTGATTTACTTTCAATTATGTGGTCAATTTTGGAGTAGGTGTGATGTGGTGCTGAGAAAAATGTATATTTTGTGGATTTGGGGTGGAGAGTTCTGTAAATGTCTATCAGGTTTGCTTGTTTTAGGTCTGAGTTTAAGTCCTGGATATTTTTGTTAATTTTCTGTCTGGTTGATCTGTCTGATATCGACAGTGGAGTGTTAAAGTCTCCTACTATAATTGTGTGGGAGTCTATGTCGCTTTGTAAGTCTTTAAGAACTTGCCTTGTATATATAGGTGCTCCTGAATTGGGTCCATATATATTTAGAATCGTTAGCTCTTCTTGTTTTATCGATGCTTTTACGATTATGTAATGACCTTCTTTGTCTCTTTTTACCTTTGTTGCTTTAAAGTCTATTTTATCAGTGATGAGAATTGCAACTCCGGCTTTTTTTTGCTCTCCATTGGCTTGGTAAATCTTCCTCCATTTCTTTATTTTGAGCCATTTTGTATCCTTGCATGTGAGATGGGTTTCCTGGATACAGCACACCGATGAGTTTTGGTTTTTTATCCAATTTGCCAATCTGTGTCTTTTGATTGGTGCATTTAGACCATTTACATTTAGGGTTAATATTGTTATGTGTGAATTTGATACTGCCATTTTGATGCTAGCTGGCTTTTTTGCCCATTGCTTCATGTAGAGTCTTCATTTTGTTTATGCTCTTTAGCATTTGGTATGCTTTTAGGATGGCTGGTACTGGTTGTTTCTTTCTATGTTTAGTGCCTCTTTCAGGAGCTCTTGTAAAGCAGGTCTATTGGTGACAAAATCTCTAAGTACTTGCTTGTTTGTGAAGGATTATATTTTTTTCTTCACTTATGAAGCTCAGTTTGGCTGGATATGAAATTCTGAGCTGAGGGTCTGGTTGTGCCGTTGCGAGCTACAGCTGCGATCACTGCGGTAGGCCCAGAAGTGTATCCTGACTTATAAATTGAAGAAGCCAGTGGTGCTGCAAGTGTTAATTTGGGGTAGTGTCTGGGATCCAGCTCAAGTCGAACCATTGTTCAAATAAGGTGTAATTGAAAAGTTATCCTCTCTTCAGAGATGTCAAAAACAAACAAATCCAAGTCTGGATCTCGCTCTTCTCGCTCAAGATCTGCATCAAGATCTCGTTCTCGTTCATTTTCGAAGTCTCAGTCCCGAAGCTGATCTTTCTCTTGTTCAAGGAAGCGCAGGCTGAGTTCTAGGTCTCGTTCCAGGTCATATTCTCCAGCTCATAACAGAGAAAGAAACCACCCAAGAGTATATCAGAATCGGGATTTTCGAGGTCACAACAGACGCTATAGAAGGCCCTATTATTTTCGTGAACGCAACAGAGGCTTTTATCCATGGGGCCAGTATAACCGAGGAGGCTATGGAAACTACCGCTCAAATTGGCAGAATTACCCTCAAGCATACAGTCCTCATCGAGGCCGCTCAAGATCCAGGTCCCCAAAGAGTAGGTTCCATTCGCCAAGGTCCAGGAGCCATTCTAGAAACTCCGATAAGTCATCCTCTGACCGGTCAAGGCGCTCCTCATCCTCCCGTTCTTCCTCCAACCATAGCCAAGTTGAATCTTCTAAGCGCAAGTCTGCAAAGGAGAAAAAGTCCTCTTCTAAGGATAGCCGCCCTCTCAGGCTGCCGGGGATAACCAGGGAGATGAGACCAAGGGCAGGCATTCTCTGGGCACCTCTCAAGATACAAAAGCATATGAGCTCAAAGCCATGGCCAGTTGCCACTTATGGCACTGGTTCTGCGTCCGGCCTCAGCAGTTTTGAGCTGAGTCCTCGGGGCGTGCCCAGCTCTCAAAGCCCCCTCCAGTCTGTGTGGTGGCGGCGGTCACCCGACCTAGCCGGTGCCAAAACCTAGTCCTCCACTCCCAGATGGGCTCATCTCTGCCAGTGGTGCTGGGTATCAGTCTGGGACACCAAGGTCAGTTTGACCATGGTTCTGGGTCCCTGAGTCCATCCAAAAGAGCCCTGTGGTAAGAGTCCACCGCCCACTGGCTCCACATCAATGGCCTCATCTCAGAAGGAGGAGAGTAGCTCCTCCAGGAGGAGCAGCCTATACAAAGAGATATCTAGAAGAGCAGAAGACAGAGAATGGAAAAGATAAGGAACAGAAACAAACAAATACCGATAAAGAAAAATAAGAGAAAGGAGCTTCTCTGATACAGGCTTGGGTGATGGAAAAATGAAATCTGATTCTTTTGCTTCCAAAACTGATTCTGAGAAGCCTTTTCAGGGCACAGTCTCCCAAAGGTATAAGCTCCGAGATGACTTTGAAAAGAAGATGGCTGACTTCCACAAGGAGATGGATGATCAAGATAAGGACAAAGCTATGGAAGGAAGGAATCTGAGTTTGATGATGAACCCAAATTTATGTCTAAAGTCATAGGTGCAAACAAAAACCAGGAGGAGGAGAAGTCAGGCAAATGGGAGGCCTGGTATATGCACCTCAGGGAAGGAAAACAGAGGAGCTGGAGGAGGAGTCTTTCTCAGAGATCCAAGGAGGATCGGGCAAGAGAACGAGGCGGGCACAGGGCTTTGTGCCTGAGAAGAATTTCAGTGACTGCTTACAAAGCAGTCCAGGACAAAGCTCATCACCTCCCCAAGAAAGACCTCTGAGAGCGAGACAAGCTGGGGCGAAGGAGATTTTCCACAGGAAGTCTTCCTTTTCCATTACTCGAGAGGCACAGGTCAATGTCCGGATGGACTCTTTTGATGAGGACCTTGCACGACCCAGTGGCTTATTGGCTCAGGAACACAAGCTTTGCCGAGATTTAGTCCATAGCAACAAAAAGGAACAGGAGTTTCATTCCATTTTCCAGCACATACAGTCAGCTCAGTCTCAGCGTAGCCCCTCAGAACTGTTTGCCCAACATATAGTGACCATTGTTCACCATGTTAAAGAGCATCACTTTGGGTCCTCAGGAATGACATTGCATGAACGCTTTACTAAATACCTAAAGAGAGGAACTGAGCAGGAGGCAGCCAAAAACAAGAAAAGCCCAGAGATACACAGGAGAATAGACATTTCCCCCAGTACATTCAGAAAACATGGTTTGGCTCATGATGAAATGAAAAGTCCCCGGGAACCTGGCTACAAGGCTGAGGGGAAATACAAAGATGATCCTGTTGACCTCCGCCTTGATATTGAACGTCGTAAAAAACATAAGGAGAGAGATCTTAAACGGGGTAAATCGAGAGAATCAGTGGATTCCCGAGACTCCAGCCACTCAAGGGAACGGTCAGCTGAGAAAACAGAGAAAACTCATAAAGGATCAAAGAAGCAGAAGAAGCACCGGAGAGCGAGAGACAGGTCAAGATCCTCCTCCTCTTCCTCCCAGTCATCTCACTCCTACAAAGCAGAAGAGTACACTGAAGAGACAGAGGAAAGAGAGGAGAGCACCACAGGCTTTGACAAATCAAGACTGGGGACCAAAGACTTTGTGGGTCCAAGTGAAAGAGGAGGTGGCAGAGCTCGAGGAACCTTTCAATTTCGAGCCAGAGGAAGAGGCTGGGGCAGAGGCAACTACTCTGGGAACAATAACAACAACAGCAATAACGATTTTCAAAAAAGAAACCGGGAAGAGGAGTGGGACCCAGAGTACACACCCAAAAGCAAGAAATACTACTTGCATGATGACCGTGAGGGTGAAGGCAGTGAGAAGTGGGTGAGCCGGGACCGGGGCCGAGGAGCCTTTCCTCGGGGTCGGGGCCGGTTCATGTTCAGGAAATCAAGTACTAGCCCCAAGTGGGCCCATGACAAGTTCAGTGGGAGGAAGGGAGATTGAAGGCAGGCAGGCGGGACAGAGAACCGAGAAGAGAAGGACAATTTACAGTCTGCAACCGAGTAGGGGGCCACTCGTGACGGGATTTCTGCCCCGGGGGGAGAGGCGCTGGGAAGATGGCTGGCGACAAGCAAGACAGAGGAACCTCAAGCAGATTCTGAAAATCCTGCCCCCACCCCCCACCAGCCATGCAGATTGTACCACCACAGAAGACATCCCTGGCGCTGCCTCCCACTGGACAGAGGAGGCTGGCCGTGGAGCCTGGGGGTCAAGACCAGCTCTTGAGCAGAACACAACGCATTGGGCTTTAGCTGTTTTTCTCATTTGTTGTTGGTCTGTGGGGTGGGGGCAGGGGTAGGGTGGGAGAGCAATGCTTGGATTTTTGTTTCCTATTAGAAACCAACAGTTTGTTCTTCATTTTATTTCATTTCATTTCAAGCTAAGATAACTAATTTGATGATTTTAAATCTCTTCTCCCCTGTTCTGATTTTAAAAGCCCCGCTTTTTTAATTTTCTTTTTTTTAAGCGTATGTAGTAATATTAGAAACATTTAATTTGGGAAACTTTGATTCTTAAAAGCGAAAACAAAGCATGTGAATAAACTTTGAAGTGTTCACCTCAGTTTGGGACCAAACTGCCTGGATCTTTGTAAAAACCGGTTTTGTATGTCAAGGAGGAGTTTAAGGCCTTTCGACCACCTTGTGTTCCCCTTTCTGCGCAGCCATGTATCACGTGGAGTTGCTCCCAACCACACCTCACGTGCCCTGAGCCCTGTTTCCTGATACCTTCTGGGCTGGACTTCCATTCTCCACCAGCAGCTCCAGTATCCCAAACTTTCTAGTCCTGCTGATCCTCCCAGCACCGGGGTGGAAAAAAGGGCAGTGTCTGGTCTGTTTTTAAGAAACTTAGGAATTCTATTATCTTTACAAATATAAGATGAAAATAATTTTTCAATATTTTTATTAATCTTTTTATAAAATGAAAAGAAACTCCTATGATCAATTAAGGTAGGTGGTTATGGCTGGGTGGTTCATGGGGTTTTTTTGGGATTCTTTGGTTAGTTTTTTTTTTCTTTTTTGTCTTTTTAACCTTAAGCTGTTTTAAGTTGAAGCATTCTCAGATGTTTGTGGGGAAACATCCTCTTAAAATGGGCCCTTGTGCTTGCCTTCTGGGGAGGTGGTCCTGAGCAGGTGAATCATAAGGCGTTTATGCATATGTTATATGCAGACTGCACCCACTTCTTCCCCCTAGCCTTTGCCTCTTGGGTTGTTGTGCTGCTTTCCCCTTACTTTGCTACATTTCTATAGTTAAGTTGGTTTTACTTGAATGATTCATGTTTAGGGGGAAAATGAAAGTCTCCCTTAAAATTTGTTTCAACTCCTCCTGCAAATAAAATAAATGAAGTGGCAGATGTTAAAAAAAAAAAAAAAGAAATTCTGAGCTGAAAGTTCTTTTCTCTAAGGATGTTGAATATGGGCCCTCACTCTCTTCTGGCTTGTAGAGTCTCTGCCGAGAGACCTGCTGTGAATCTGGTGGGCTTTCATTTGTGGGTGACCCGACCTTTCTCTCTGGCTGCCCTTAGTATTTTCTCCTTCATTTCAACCCTGGTGAATTTGACGATTATGTGCCTTTGGATTGCTCTTCTTGCAGTGTATCTTTGTGGTGTTCTTTGTATTTCCTGGAGTTGAGTATTGACCTGCCTTGCTAGGTTGGGGAAATTTTCCAGGATAATATCCTGAAGAGAATTTTCCAGCTTGGATTCATTCTCTTCATCACATTCTGGTACACCTATCAAACGTAGGTTGGGTCTCTTTACATAGTCCCACATTTCCTGAAGATTTTGTTCATTCTCTTTTGTTCTTATTTCTCTAATCTTTATTTCTTGTTACATTTCATTGAGTTGATCTTTGACTCCTGATATTCTTTTTCTGCTTGGTTAATTCGCCTGTTGCCTGTTGTGCATGCTTCACAAAGTTCTCGTGTTTTGTTTTTCAGTTTCTTCAATTCATTCATTTTCCTCTCTAAGTTGTCTATTCTTGCTATCATTTCCTCGAATTTTTTTTCAAATATTTATTGAAAATTCTTAGTTTCGTTGCATTGATTTAGAACATGTTCTTTTAGCTCACTGATGTTTCTCATTATCCACATTCTGAAGTCTGATTCCATCATTTCGTCACACTCATTCTCTGTCCAGCTTTGTTCCCTTGCTGGTGAGGAGTTTTGTTTTTTGTAGGAGGTGAGGTGTTTTGGTTTCGGGTGTTTTTCTCCTTTTTGTGCTATTTTATTTCCATCTTATTGGATTTATCCACCTGTCGTTTTAGTAGTTGCTGGTTTTTTCAATTGAGTCTCTGAGTGGATGCCCAGATTGTTGATGATGAAGTATTTCATTTACTTAGTTTTTCTTCTAATGGTCTAGCCCCTCTGCTGTACGAGTGCTGAGGTCCACTCCAGGCCCTTCTTGTCTGGGGTACACCTGTAGCAACTGCTGAACAGTGATGGATGCTACCAGATTTTTCTTCTGCTTTCTTTGTCCTTGAACGATGCCCGCCAGATGTTAGTTTGATTAGTCCTTTTTTGAGGTGACTCTTTGGATATACAGGTGTCAGGGAACTGCTTGAGTAGACAGTCTGTACTTTAAAGGAGCTCTAGTGCTGAGCTGTGAGTTTCATAGTTCATTCAGTTTTGTTGGGCACCTGTGTTTTGGTCTTCTTCAGCAGAACTTATAAAACCCCATTTTTTTACTCAGATGCTTTGTCTCAGGGAGAAAGAACTTTCTTTATGAGTAACTGTTGCACTCTCCTGCCCAGCTAGGAGGTAGTCTATTCACTATTTGCCTGCTGAGGCTTCACCCTGCTAGCGCAGGTTTGCCCTGCTGCTGTGGGAATCCATTCTACTGTGGTGCGCTCCACCCTGCTGGTGGAGTCTGACTGTTATGGCGGGTTGCCTCAGCAAAAGGTGGCTCCATCAGCACTAGGCATGTACCTTAGTAGGGATGGATTGCCTCCATAGTGACGGACGCCCCTCTTCACCGGGCTGCACAGCCCTGAATTCAGCTGAGCTTGCAGCAAAACTCTCAACCCTGAGCACCTCCAATCGCTGCCCTGTTTGTCGCCATGAGGTTGGGACCTGCTGAGCCAGATCACCTGGCTCCCTGCCTCAGAGTCCATCCTCTCTCTCTCTGTCATTTTCTTTCTAGTTGGAACGGTTGACTCTCTCACTGGTGCCCCAGTAGCCTGCTGATAGGACAATGGGATCTGTGTGCTCTCCCTTGCCACTGCCCAGTGCACCAGTTCAAATCACACTTGCCAGAAATTTCCTGGTCTGGCTCATTGTCCAAGTCCAGTTTAATCAGATGGACAAGTCAATCTGTCCTTCCAAATCTCAGACTGTGGGTTAAACAGGGCACCAAGACCACTGAGTTTTGTGCCAGGTGATGCTGTGCTGAGGCGCCAGCTGAAGTGGCCAGGTGAGCCAAAGCACTGGCTGTGCTGGCGTCTCGTGTCACTTCTACACCTGGGAATTTCCTCGTTCTGTGGGCAACAAAGGTCCATCTGAGACTGCGGCTACAACTCACTCTCTGCGCCTTCACTGAGAGCTGCAATAATAAGTTGTTTCTATGGCACCATCGTGGAAGTCTCTCCCAAGAGTCTCTTTTTTTGCCCACTTAGTCAGAGTGTCATTCAATAATACACAACTGGGGAAGAGTTAAGCGTCTACTTCATGTAGCCACTGATTTAGAGCCTCAGTGAATAATGCACGGCAGTGTAATAGTCGAGCATTTTTTAATATGGCCACTCATTCTGTGCCTCCCTGAATGATACACACCTGGGGAATCATCAACATTCTATTTTATGCTACCACTCATTTAGAACGTTACCAAATAATTCACAGTGGAACAATACTCAGGTGTCTGTTTTATATAACCTCTCATTCAAAACTTCAGTGAAAAATGAACGTCTATGGAGTAATCAGGACGCTGTTTAAGATAGACATGAATTAAGTGCCTTCCTGAATGAAACACACCGGGGTGATAGTCAGGAGTCTATTTCATATGAACTCTAATTCTGTGTATTGCTAAGTAATACACACCTTAAGGAGTATAAGGAATCTATTTGGTATGGACACTCATACAGAACCTGTTTGAATAATGCACACAAAAAGAATAATGAGGAGTTTATATCATGTGGCTACTCATTCAGACAAACAGTGATTAATGCACATGTGGAGTAATTAGAAGTATCTTTCATATGGCCCCTCTTTCACAGCCTCACTGAATATTACACAATTGTGGTAAAATATGGAGTCTATTTTTTATGGTCACTCATTCAGAGAATCACTGAAAAATGCACACCTGTGGAATAGTCAGAAGTCTCTTTCCTATGGACACTCATTGAGAGCCTCACTAAATGTAGACACCTGGAAAAATAGTCAAGATTTACTTATATCCCCTGATTCAGAATCTCACTAAATAATGCACCCCTGTGGAATAGTCAGGAGACTTTTTCATGTGGCCTCTCATTCGGAGTGTCACTGAGTAACGTGGTGTAGTCACGGATCTATTTTATGTAGACACATATTCAGAGAATTAGTGAATAATACAGACCCTTGATATAGTAAGGAATCTAATTAATGGGGCCACATCTTCTGAGCCTGACTGAATAACGCACATTTGGATAATAATATGGAGTCTATTTTTGATGGACATTCATTCAGAGCCTCGGTAAATAATGCACACCTGTGGAGTAACCAGAAGTCTGTTTTATTAGGACACTCATTCAAAGCCTCAGTGGATAATATGCACGTGTGGATTAGTCAGAATTCCATTTTATATGGCCACTGACTCGTAACCTTAGTGAATAATGCACAAATGTAAAGTCTACTTCATATAGCCACTCATTCACAGATTCACTGAATAATACAAATATTTAATATAGACAGCATCCTGTTTCATATGGTGACACAAGAAGAGCCTATCTGAGTAATACACATCTGGGGAAGTGTTAAAAGTCTAATTTATATAGCCTCTCATTTACAGCCTCCAAAAATAATGCACACGTGTCACTTTTCTATGGACTCAAAGAGACACTAGCCTCTTTTCTATGGCCTCAAATTCAAAACCTGTGTGAGTAACACAAAACTTTGGAATAGTCTCTTGTCTATTCCATATGCCCAAATATTTAGTGTCAGAGTCAATAATACACGCCTGTGGACTAGTCAGGAAAAAAATTTATATGGCCAAAGTTTCAGAGACTCAGTGAATAATACATACCTGGGGAATACATAGGACGCTATTTCACATCGCATCTATTTTAGAGCTTCATTGAATAAGGAACACCTGTATTGTAGTCAGAATTCTATTTTGTATAGCCACATATTTAGAGCCTACCTGAATAACATATACCTAAGGGAAAGTCAGGATTTTATTTTGTATAGCCACTCACTTAAAGGCAAATGTAAAAACGCACGCCTGAGGAGTATTCAGGAGTATCTATTTTATGGCCACTCATTCAGAAACTCACAGAAGAATACAGACCTATGGAAATGTCAGAAGTGTATTTCACATTGCCCGTTATTGAGAACCTCAGTGAAGTATCATATATATCTGGAAAATTCTCAGGATTTTATTTTTTATAGCCACCTATTTAGTGACCGACTTAATAATGCACATTTGGGATAGTCTGGAGACTATTTGATATGAGCATTTACCCAGCGATTCAGTGGAAAATGCAGAGCTGAGAAAGAGTCAAGAGGATAGAGTCAGGAGTTTATTTGTTTTTATTTTTATTTTATTTTATTTTATATTTTAAATTTTTATTGCATTATAGGTTTTGGGGTACATGTGCAGAACGTGCAAGACAGTTGCATAGGTACACACATGGCAATGTGTCTTGCTGCCTTCCTCCCCCTCACCACACTTGGTATTCATCTCCAGGCTATTCCCCCCAGCCCCCCCCGCTGTCCCTCCCCCATTTCTCCCAACAGTCCCCAGTGTATAGTAGACCGCCTCTCTGAGTCCATGTGTTCTCATTTTTCTCACCCACCTATGAGTGAGTATATGCGGTATTTCTTTTTCTATTCTTGTGTCAGTTTGCTGAGAATGATGTTCTCCAGATTCATCCATGTCTTTACAAAGGACACAAACTCATCATTTTTGATTGCTGCATAATATTCCAAGGTGTATATGTGCCACATTTTCCCAGTCCAGTCTATCATCGATGGAAATTTGGGTTGGTTCCAGGTCCTTGCTATTGTAAACAGTGCTGCAATGAACATTCGTGTGCATGTGTCCTTATAGTAGAACGATTTATAGTCTTTGGATAGATACCCAGTAAGGGGTTGCTGGGTCAAATGGAATTTCTATTTCTAGGTCCCTGAGAAATCGCCACACGGTCTTCCACAATGGTTGAACTAATTTACACTCCCACCAACAGTGTAAGAGTGTTACTATTTCTCCACATTATCTTCAGCATCTGCTGTCTCCAGATTTTTAATGATCGCCATTCTAACTGGTGTGAGATGATATCTCAATGTGGTTTTGATTTGCATCTCTCTAATGACCAATGATGATGAGCACTTTTCATATGTTTGTTGGCCTCATGTATGTCTTCTTTTGTAAAGTTTCTGTTCATATCCTTTGCCCATTTTGAATGGGCTTGTTTATTATTTTTTCTGTAAATCTGTTTGAGTTCTTTGTAAATTCTGGATATCAGCCCTTTGTCAGATGTGTAAACTGCAAAGATTTTTCCCATTCTGATGGTTGCCGATTCACTCTAGTGACTGTTTCTTTTGCCATGCAGAAGCTGTGGAGTTTGATTAGGTCCCATTTGTCTATTTTGGCTTTTGTTGCCAATGCTTTTGGTGTTTTGTTCATGAAGTCCTTGCCTACTCCTATGTCCTGAATGGTTTTGCCTAGATTTTCTTCTAGGGTTTTTATGGTGTCAGGTCTTATGTTTAAGTCTTTAATCCATCTGGAGTTAATTTTAGTGTAAGGTGTCAGGAAGGGGTCCAGTTTCTCTATTTTTTACTCTAAAGGTTGACAGATAAAAGCAGCCTATAAAGCCAAGAGTGAAATAAAGAGGTTTATTCTTCTTCTAATTGCATGTTTTTAGTAAACTCAGAATCAAATAATGGAATTATGAACTGGCCATCTGAAGAAACGTGGCTCCCATTGGTACAGAAGATCCAAATTTCAGCTGTTGACAGGTAATAGAAACACTGGAACCAAAATGAAATGACTCTAATTCAGTTTTCACATCTGGAAATTTGGAAAATTGCTATCTATGCATTATATTCCTTGCACAGAGTAAGTCAACTGATACATGTAAAGTGCTTAAAACATGATTGGTGAAGCACCTGTAATCCCAGCTACTCAGGAGGCTGAGGCAGCAAATTCTTGAACCCAGGAGGCAGAGGTTGCAGTGACCTAAGATCAAGCCCCTACACTACAGCATGGGTAATAGAGCAAGACTCTGTCTCAAAACAAAAACATATATATACATATGCCTGGTATGTAATGAGAAATAAACAAAACACTAGCGAGTATCACTTAATACTGTTATTTACTATTGATTATGGACAATTTTCTATAGAAAGTGAAGAAGCACAATGAATTTATAGTCCCAGATGAATTATTTGCTGGTCATAGAAAAAAAGCAGTTTTATAAATTGTTTGAATTAGCTAAAATGGCTTTTTTTTTACAACTTCAAAGGAGAAAGGTAGCCATTAAGTGATGAAGCTGAAGTCTTTGTTTGTCCAAATAAAGGCTAGATAAAAATGATTAGATGATAAATTAAAATATAAATAACATTATTATTACTCATGGATTAGACTGGTCAGAATTCCTTGAATTTCTGGAAATGTTTAATCAATAAAAAACTAGAAAAATGTTTTATAATGCATATACCTTTAAGTAATAATAAAATATGTTGCTTAAA
>CM038405.1:122129803-122156012 GCA_021498475.1 Saguinus midas
ATTAATATGGCCACATCTTCTGAGCCTCACTACACACCTGGAGAATAATTTGGAGTCTATTTCGATGGACATTCAGAGCCTCAAATAATCACACCTGTGGAGTAGCCAGGAGTCTATTTGACACTCATTCACAGCCTCAGTGGATAATATGCACGTGTGGATTAGTCAGGATTCCATTTTATATGGCCACTGACTCGTAACCTCAGTGAATAATGCACAAATGTAAAGTACTCAGCAGTCTATTTCATATGGCACTCATTCAGAGATTCACTGAATAATAAAATATTTAAGATAGACAGCATCCTGTTTCATATGGTCACACAAGAAGAGCCTCACTGAGTAATACACACCTGGGGAAGTGTTAGAGTCTACTTTATATAGCCTCTCATTTACAGCCTCAGGAATAATGCACACGTGGAATAGACACTAGTCTATTTTATATGGCCACAAAATCAAAGCCTGACTTAGTAATACACAACTTTGAATAGTCACTAGTCTATTCCATATGCCCAAATATTTAGAGTCAGAGTCAATAATACACCTGTACTAGTCAGAAACAATTTCATATGGCCAAAGTTTCAGAGCCTCAGTGAATAATACATACCTGGGAATACTGGACGCTATTACATGTGGCATCTATTTCAGATTCATTGAATAAGAACACCTGTATTGTAGTCAGAATTCTATTTCATAGCCACATTCAGAGCCTAACTGAATAACATACACCTTGGGGAAAGTCAGGATTCTATTTTGTAGAGCCACCATTTAGAGCCGAATGTAAAACGCACACCTGAGGAGTATTCAGGAGTCTCTATTTTATGGCCACTCATTCAGAGCCTCACAGAAGAATACAGACCTATGGAAACAGGAGTGTATTTACATGGCCACTTATTCAGAACCTCAGTGAAGAATTATATATATCTGGAAAATACTCAGGATTCTATTATATATAGCCACGTATTTAGAGACTGACTTAATAATGCACACCTGGGAATAGTCTGGAGACTATTTGATATGACCGTTCACCCAGCGACTCAGTGGAAAATGCAGAGCTGAGAAATAGTCAAGAGGATAGAGTCAGAGTCTATTTTATGTGGTCACTCGTTCAGAAACTCACTGAAGAATACACACCTTGGGAATAGTCAGAGTCCAAGTCATATGGCCACTCAATCAGCATTAATGAATAATGCACAATGGGGCAATAGTAAGGAGTCTATTTCATATGGCCTCTCATTCAGAGCTTCAGTGCATAATAAACAGCTGTGGAGTAGTCAGGACCCTATTTAAGGTAGCCCCAAATTAAGCAGCTCCGTGAATGATACACATATGTGATAGTCAGGAGACTATTTGATATGGACACTCATACAGAACTCTTTACTGCACATGTGGGAATAATCACTAGTCTATTTCAAATGGTGATTTGTTTGGAGTCAAAATAACACACACCTGTGGAGTAAAATGGGGTCTATTTCATAAGGCCACTCTTTCAGTGTTTTGAATAATATGTATATCTGATAAGTCAGGAATCTCTTTCACATGGACACTCCTTCAGGGCCTCTGTGAATAACTCCCTCAGAAATAGTCAAGGGTCTACTTCAAATGGCTACATTCAGAGTCTCTGTAAGTAATGAACACCTGGGCAATACACAAGTCTCTTTTATGCCCACTTAGTCAGAGTCTCATTCAATAATACACACCTGGGGAAGTTTAGTCTACTTCATGTAGCCACTCATTTAGAGCCTCAGTGAATAATCACACCAGGGTAATAGTCAGCATTTTTATATGGCCACTCATTCTGTGCCTCCTGAATGATACACCTGGGAATCCTCAGGATTCTATTTACTACCAATCATTTAGAACTTAGAATAATAAAATGGAGCAATAGTCAGGTGTCTATTTTATGGCCTCATTCAAAGTTTCAGTGAATAATGAACTTCTATGGAGTAATCAGGATGCTGTTTAAGATAGCCACAATTAAGTGCCTTCCTGAATGATACACACCTGGGTGATAGTCAGGTGTCTATTTCACACAACTTGAGAGTGTCAGGAATTTTGGTATGGACACTCATACAGAACCTGTTTAGCACATGGAGAATAATGAGTCTATGTCATAAGCTACTCATTCAGACAAACAGTGAATAATGCATGTGAGTAATTAGAAGTCTGTTTCATATGGCCTCTTTCACAGCCTCACTGAATATTACACACTTGTGATATAGTCTGGAGTCTATTTTTATGGCACTCATTCAGAGAATCACTGAATAATGCACACCTGTGGAATAGTCAGAAGTCTCTTTCTATGGCCTCATTGAGATTCACTAAATGTACACCTGTGAAATAGTCAGGATTTACTTTTATCCCCTCATTCAGAGTCTCACTAAATAATGCACACCTGTGGAATAGTCAGGAGACTTTCATGTGGCCTCTCATTCGGTGTCACTGAATAATGTGGTGTAGTCAGGAGTCTATTTCATGTAGACACATATTCAGAGCTCAGTGAATAAGACAGACTTTGATATAGTAAGGAATCTAATTAATATGGCCACATCTTTGAGCCTCACTGAATACACACCTGGAGAATAATTTGGAGTCTATTTTCGATGGACATTCATTCAGAGCCTCGGTAAATAATGCACACCTGTGGAGTAGCCAGGAGTCTATTTATTTGACACTCATTCACAGCCTCAGTGGATAATATGCATGTGGATTAGTCAGGATTCCATTTATATATATGACTCATAACCTCAGTGAATAATGCACAAATGTAAGTACTCAGTAGTCTATTTTCTATGGCCACTCATTCAGAGATTCATCGAATAATACAAATATTTAAGATAGACAGCATCCTGTTTCATATGGTCACACAAGAAGAGCCTAACTAAGTAATATATACCTGGGGAAATGTTAGGAGGTTACTTTATATAGCCTCTAATTTACAGCCTCAGCGAATAATGTACACGTGTGGAATAGACACTAGTCTATTTTATATGGCCACAAAATCAAAGCTTGACATAGTAATACACAACTTCGGAATAGCCACAGGTCTATTCCATATGCCCAAATATTTAGAGTCAGAGTCAATAATACCCAACTGTGTACTAGTCAGGAAACAATTTCATGTGTCCAAAGTTTCAGAGCCTCAGTGAATAATACATAACTGGGGAATACTCAGGACACTATTACATGTGGCATCTATTTCAGAGCTTCATTGAATAAGTAACACTTGTATTGTAGTCAGAATTCTATATCGTATAGCTACATATACAGAGCCTAACTGAATGACATACACCTTGGGGAAAGTCAGGATTCTATTTCGTAGAGCCACTCATTTAGAGCCCAATGTAAAAACGCACGCCTGAAGATTATTCAGGAGTCTCAATTTTATGGCCAATCCTTCAGAGCCTCACAGAAGAATACATAACTATGAAAACTTCAGGAATGTAATTCACATGGCCACTTATTCAGAAACTCAGTGAAAAATTATATATATCTGGAATATGTTTCGGATTCTATTATATATAGACATGTATTTAGAGACTGACTTAATAATGCACACCTTGGGAAGAGTCTGGAGACTATTTGATATGACCATTCTCCCATCGACTCAGTGGAAAATGTAGAGCTTAAAAATAGTCAAGAGGATAGCTTCAGGAGTCTCTTTTATGTGGTCACTGGTTCATAAATTTACTGAAGAATACACACCTTGGGAATAGTCAGAGTTCAATTCATATGGCCGCTCACTCACAGCATTACGGAATAATGAACAAGGAGGCAATAGTAACGATTCTATTTCCTATGGCCTCTCATTCAGAGCTTTAATGTGTAATAAACCGCTGTGGAGTATTCAGGAGTCTATTTAAGGTAGCCCCAAATTAAGCAGCTCCGTGAAGGATACACACATGTGTGAGAGTCAGGAGATTATTTTATATGGACACTCATACAGAACCTCTTCCAATACTGCACATTTGGGAAATAATCAATAGTCTATTTCAAATGGTGATTCATTTAAAGGGTCAAAAAATAACGCACACCTCTGGAATAAAATAGTGTCTATATCATAAGGCCACTTTTTCAGTTTTTTTTTTCTGAAATATATATATATATATATATTGACATAGTAATACACAACTTCGGAACAGCCACAAGTATATTCCATATGCCCAAATATTTAGAGTCAGATATATATATGATTATTCAGGAATCTCTTTCACATGGACACTCGTTCTGGGCCTCTGTGAATAATACTTTTCTCAGAAATAGTCAAGGGTCTACTCCAAATATCTACACATTCAGTGTCTCTGTAATTAAGGAACACCTGGGCAATACAACTGAGTCTCTTTTTTATGCCCACTTAGTCAGAGTCTCATTCAATAATACACATTTTGGGAAGAGTTAAGAGTCTACTTTATGTAGCCAATCATTTAGATCCTCAGTAAATAATCCACACCAGGGTAATAGTCAAGCATTTTTTATATGGCCACTTATTCTGTGCCTCCCTGAATGATATACACCTGAAGAATACTCAGGATTCTGTTTCATACTACAACTCACTTAGAAACTTATAGAATAACGAAAATGTAACAATAGTCAGGTGTCTCTCATATATGGTCTCTCATTCAAAGTTTCAGTGAATAATGATCTTCTATGGAGAAATCAGGACGTTGTTTAAGAAGCCACGAATTAAGTGCCTTCCTAAATGATACACACCTGTGTGATAATCAGGAGTCCATTTCATATGAACTCTAATTCTGTGTATCGCTGAGTAATACACACCTGGGTGAGTGTCAGGAGTCTCTTCGTTATGGACACTCAAACAGAACATGTTTGGATAATGCACACATAAAGAATAATGATGATTCTATGTCATACAGCTACTTATTCAGACAAACAGTGAATAATGTAGATGTGGAGTAATTAGAAGTCTGTTTTATATAGCCCCACGTTCACAGCCTAACTGAATATTACACACTTGTGATATAATTTGGAGTCTATTTTTTAAAGCTACTCATCCAGAGAATCACTGAATAATGCCCACCTGCTGAATAGTCAGAAGTCTCTTTCCTATGGCCAGTCTTTGAGAGCCTCACTAAATATACACACCTGGGCAAATGGTCAGGATTTACTTATAACCCCTCATTCAGAGTATCACTAAATTATGAACAACTGTGGAATAGTCAGGAGACTTTTTCATGTTACCTCTCATTCGGCGTTTCACCGAATAATGTCGTGTAGTCAGAAGTATATTTCATGTAGACATATATTCAGAGGCTCAGTGAATAAAACAGACCCTTGATATAGTAAGGAATCTAATTAATATGGCTGCATCTTCTGAGCATCACTGAATTATGCACACCTGGAGAATAACTTGGAGTCTATTTTCAAAAGACATTCATTTAGAGCCTCGGTAAATAATGCACACCTGTGGAGTGTCTATTTTATTTAGACACTCATTCACAGCCTCAGTGGATAATATGCAAGTGTGGATTAGTCAGGATTACATTTTATATGGCCACTGACTCCTAAACTCAGTGAATTATGAAAAAAATGTAAAGTACTCAGCAATCTATTTCATATGGCCACTCATTGAGAAATTCACCGAATAATACAAATATTTAAGATAGACAGCATCCTCTTTCATATGGTCACAAAACAAGAGCCTAACTGAGTAACACGCAGCTGGTGAAGTGTTAGGAGTGTACTTTATATAGCCTCTCATTTACAGACTAAGCAAATAATGCACACGTGTGGAATAGACACTAGTCTATTTTATATGGCCACAAAATCAAAGTCAGACATTGTTATACACAACTTCAGAATAGCCACAAATCTTTTCCATATGCCCAAATATTCCGAGTCAGAGTAAATAATACCTGCCTGTGGACTAGTCAGAAACCAATTTCTTTTTTTTTTTTCTCTCTCTCTCTCTTTTTATTGCATTATAGGTTTTGGGGTGCATGTGCAGAACGTGCAACATAGTTGCAAAGGTACACCCATGGCAGTGTGTTTTGCTGCCTTCCTCCCATTCACCCACACTAGGCATTTATGCCCAGGCTATCTCTCACCAGCCCCCGCACTGTCCCCCCCGTTCCCCCCAATAGACCCCAGTGTCTAGTACACCCCCTCTCTGTGTCCATGTGTTCTCATTTTCTCACTCGCCTATGAGTGTGTATATGCGGTATTTCTTTTTCTGTTCTTGTGTCAGTTTGCTGAGAATGATGTTCTCCAGATTCATCCATGTCCTTACAAAAGACACAAACTCATCATTTTTTATTGCTGCATAATATTCCATGGTGTATATGCGCCAGGTTTCCGCAGTCCAGTCTATCATCGTTGGGCATTTGGGTTGGTTCCAGTTCTCTGCTATTATAAACAATGCTGCAATGAACATTCGTGTGCATGTGTCCTTATAGAAGAACAATTTATAGTCTTTTGGATATATACCCAGTAATGGGATTGCTGGGTAAAATGGAATTTCTATTTCTAGGTCCTTGAAGAATCGCCACACTGTCTTCCACAATGGTTGAATTAATTTACACTTCCACCAACAGTGTAAGAGTGTTCCTATTTCTCCACGTCCTCTCCAGCCTCTGCTGTCTCCAGATTTTTTAATGATCGCCATTCTAACTGGCGTGAAATGCTATCTCAATGCGGTTTTGATTTGCATCTCTGTAATAACGAGTGATGATGAGCATTATTTCATGTGTTTGTTGGCCTCATGTATGTCTTCTCTTGTAAAGTGTCTGTTCATATCCTTTGCCCATTTTTAAATGGGCTTGTTTGATTTTTTCCTGTAAATCTGTTTGAGTTCCTTGTAACTTCTGGATATCAGCCCTTTGTCAGATGGGAAGCTGCAAAGATTTTTTCCCATTCTGATGGTTGCTGATTCACTCTGGTGACTGATTCTTTTGCTGTGCAAAAGCTGTGGAGTATGATTAGGTCCCATTTGTCTATTTTGCCTTTGTTGCCAATGCTTTTGGTAATTTGGTCATGAAGTCCTTGCCTACTCCCATGTCTTCAATGGTTTTGCCTAAATTTTCTTCTCGAGTTTTTTTTATTTTTATTGCATTTTTGGTTGTTGGGTACATGTGCAGATCGTGCTAGATAGTTGCATAGGTACACACATGGCAGTTTGTTTTGCTGCCTTCCTCCCCTTAACCCACATTTGGCAATTCTCCACAGGCTATCCCTTTCCAGCTCCCCCTCTACTGTCCCTCCCCTATTCCCCCAATAGTCCCCAGTGTGTAGTACCCCCCTTTCTGTGTCCACATGTTCTCATTATTCTTACCCACCTATGAGTAAGAATATGTGGTATTTCCTTTTCTGTTCTTGTGTCAGTTTGCTGAGAATGATGTTCTCCAGATTCATACATGTCCTTACAAAGGACATAAACTCGTTATTTTTAATTGCTGCATAATATTCCATGGTGTATATGTGCCACATTATTTCAGTACAGTCTATCATCGATGGGCATTTGGATTGGTTCCAGATCTTTGCTATTGTAAACAGTGCTGAAATGAGCGTTCGTGTGCATGTGTCCTTATAGTAGAAAGATTTATATTCATTTGGATATATACCCAGTAATGGGATTGCTGGGTCAAATGGATTTTCTATTTCTAGGTCCCTGAGGAATCACCACACTGTCTTCCACAATGGTTGAACTAATTTACACTTCCACAAACAGTGTAAGAGTGTTCCTATTTCTCCACATCTACTCCAGCATCAGTTGTCTCCACATTTTTAATGATCGCCATTCTAACTGGCGTGAGATGGTATCTAAATGTGGTTTTGATTTGCATCTCTCTAATGACCAATGATGATAAGCATTTTCTCATGGGTTTGTTGGCGTCATGTATGTCTTCTTTTGTAAAGTGTCTGTTCATGTCCTTTGCCCATTTTTGAATGGGCTTGTTTGTTTATTTCCTGTAAACCTGTTTGAGTATTTTGTAAATTCTGGATATCAGCCCTTTGTCAGATGCGTAAACTGCAAAGATATTTTCCCAATATTTTGGTTGCCGATTCACTCCAGTGACTCTCTCTTTTGCCGTGCAAAAGCTGTGGAGTTTGATTAGGTCCCATTTGTCTATTTTGGCTTTTGTTGCCAATGCTTTTGGTGTTTTAGTCATGAAGCCCTTGCTTACTCCTATGTCCTGAATGGTTTTGCCTAAATTTTTTTCTAGGGTTTTCATGGTGCCAGGTCTTATGTTTAAGTCTTTAATCCATCTGGAGGTAATTTTAGTGTAATGTGTCAGGAAGGGGTCCAGTTTCTGATTCATGCACATGGCTAGCCAGTTTTCTCAACACCATTTGTTAACAGGGAATCCTTTCCCCATTGCTTGTTTTTGTCTGGTTTATCAAAGATTATCTGCTTGTAGACATGTTTTGTTGACTCCTATGCCTCTGTTCTGTTCCATTAGTCTCTATCTCTGTTTTGGTACCAATACCATGCTGTTTTGATTACTGTAACCTTGTAATATAGTTTGAAGTCTGGTAGTGTGATGCCTTCCGCTGTGTTTTTATGGCTTAGTGTTGACTTGGCTATGCGAGCTCTCCTTTGGTTCCATATGAAGTTCATGGTGATATTTTTCAATTCTGTGAGGAAACTCATTGGTAGCTTGATGGGGATAGCGTTGATCTGTAAATTACTTTGGGCAGTATATCCATTTTCATGATATTGATTCTTCCTAACCACGAACGTGGAATATTTCTCCAACTGTTTGTATCCTCTCTTATTTCATTGAGCATTGATTTGTAGTTTTCCTTGAAGAGGTGCCTTATATTCCTTTTATGTTGTATTCCTAGATATTTTATTCTCTTTGTAGCAATTGTGAATGGCAATTCGTTCTTGATTTGGTTCTCTTTAAGTCTGTTATTGGTGTATAGGAATGCTTGTGATTTCTGGACATTGATTTTATATCCTGCGATTTTGCTAAAATTGCTTATCAGTTTCATAAGTTTCTGAGCTGCGGTGATGGGGTCTTCTAGGTATACTATCATGTCATCTGCAAATACAGACAATGTGGCTTCCACCTTTTCTATTTGAATACCCTTTATTTCTTTTTCTCGCCTGATTGCTCTGGCTAGGACTTCCAGTACTATGTTGAATAGGAGTGGTGAGAGAGGGCATCCTTGCCTCATGCCGTATTTCAAAGGGAATACTTCCAGTTTTTACCCATTAAGTATGATATTGGCTGTTGCTTTGTTGTAAATAGTTTTTATTACTTTGAGATATGTTGCAGCAATACCAAGTTTATTGAGGGTTTTTAGCATAAAGCGCTGTTGAATTTTGTCAAATGCCTTCTCTGCATCAATTGAGATGATCATGTGGTTTTTGTTTCTGTTTATTTGGTGAATTACATTTATGGACTTGTGTACGTTGAACCAGCCTTGCATCCCTGAAATGAATCTACTTGATAATGATGGATAAGTTTTTTAATGTGCTGTTGCAATCGGTTTGCCAGTATTTTATTGAAGATTTTTGCATCTATGTTCATCATGGATATTGGCCTGAAATTTTCTTTTCTTGTTGAATCTCTGCTGGGTTTTGGTATAAGGACAACATTGGTCTCATAAAATGATTTGGGAAGGGTTCCCTCTTTTTGAATTATTTGGAATAGTTTCAGAAGGAATGGTACCAGACCCTATTTGTGTGTCTGGTAGAATTCGGCTGTGAACCCATCTGGACAAGGGCTTTTTTGTGTGTGGTAGGCTCTTAATTGCCGTCTCAACTTCAGACCTTGTTATTGGTCTATTCATAGTTTTGGCTTCCACCTTGTTTAGGCTTGGGAGGACACAGGTGTACAGGAATTTATCCATTTCTTCCTGGTTTACTTGTTTATGTGCATAGAGTTGTTTGTAGTATTCTCTGATGATGGTTTAAATGTCTGGGCAATACACAAAATTAGAGGTTCATATAAAATAAACCCCTGATTATAACTCAGGATTGTATAATTCAAAAAGACACGTAATTTTTGGCTATGTTAAACAGCGCCCTGATTACTCCATAGAAGTTCATTATTCACTGATACTTTGAATGAGAGGCCATATAGAATAGACACCTGAGTATACCTCCATTTTTTGTTACTCTATAAGGTATTTAATGTTTGGTACTATGAAATAGAATCCTGATAATTCTTCAGTTGTACATCATTCAGGGAGGCACAGAATGAGTGGCCATATAAAAAATGCTCCACTATTACCCTGGTTTGGATTAATCACTGTGGCTCTAAATGAGTGGCTACATGAAGTAGATAATTAATTCTTCCCCAGGTGTGTATTATTGAATGAGACTCTGACTAAGTGGGCATAAAAAGAGACTCAGGTGTATTGCCCAGGTGTTCGTTACTTACAGAGACTCTGAATGTGTAGCCATTTGGAGTAGACCCTTGACTATTTCTGAAGGAAGAATTATTCACTGAGGCCCTGAAGGAGTGTCCATGTGAAAGAGATTCCTGACTAATCAGATATACATATTATTCACTAAAACACTGAAAGATTGGCCTTATGAAATAGACCATATTTTACTCCACAGGTGTGCATTATTTTTGACCCTCCAAACGAATCAGCATTTGAAATAGACTAGTGATGATTTCCCACATGTGCAGAATTTGAAGAGGTTCTGTATGAGTGTCCATATAAAATAGTCTCCTGACCCTCACACATGTCTGTATCCTTCACGGAGCTGCTTAATTTGGGGCTACCTTAAATAGGGTCCTGACTACTCCACAGCTGTTTATTAAGCACTGAAACTCTGAATGAGAGGCCATATGAAATAGAATCCTTACTGTTTCCTCATTGTTTATTATTCGGTAATGCTGTGATTGAGTGGCCATATGACTTGAACTCTGACTATTCCCAAGGTGTGTATTCTTCAGTGAGTATCTGAATGAGTGACCACATAAAATAGACTCCTGACTCTATCCTCTGGACTATTTATTACATCTGCATTTTCCACTGAGTCGCTGAGTGAACGGTCATATCAAATAATCTCCAGACTCTTCCCAAAGTGTGCATTATTAACTCAGTCTCTAAATACGTGGCTATATATAATAGAAACCTGAGTATTTTCCAGATATATATAATTCTTCACTGAGGTTCTGAATAAGTGGCCATGTGAAATACACTCCTGAAGTTTCCATAGGTCTGTATTCTTCTGTGAGGCTCTGAAAGAGTGGCCATAAAATAGAGACTCCTGAATACTCCTCAGGCGTTTGTTTTTATATTTGGCTCTAAATGAGTGGCTCTACGAAATAGAATCCTGACTTTCACCAAGGTGTATGTTTTTCAGTTAGGCTCTGAATATGTGGCTATAAGAAATAGAATTCTGACTACAATACAGGTGTTCATTTTCAATGAAGCTCTGAAATAGATGCCACATGTCATAGCGTCCTGAGTATTCCCCAGGTATGTATTATTCACTGAGGCTCTAAAAGTGTGGCCATATGAAATTGTTGCCAGACTAGTCCACATGTGTGTATTATTGACTCTGACTCTAAATATTTGGGCATATGGAATAGACTAGTAACTATTCCAAAATTGTGTAGTACTAAGTCCGGCTTTGATTTTGTGGCCATAGAAAAAAGACTAGTGTGTATTCCACACGTGTGCATTATTCCCTGAGGCTGTAAATGAGAGGCTATAAAAAGTCTACTCCTAATGCTTCCCCAGGTGTGTATTACTCAGTTAGGCTCTTCTTGTGTGACCATATGAAACAGGATGCTGTCTATCTTAAATATGTGTATTATTCAGTGAATCTCTGAATGAGTTGCCATATTAAATAGACTGCTGTGTACTTTACATTTGTGCATTATTCACTGAGGTTATGAGTCAGTGGCCATATAAAATGGAATCCTGAGTAACCCACACGTGCATATTATCCACTGAGGCTGCGAATGTGTGTCTTAAAGAAATAGACTCCTGTCTACTCCACAGGTGTGCCTTATTTTCCGAGGCTCTGAATGCATGTTCATTGAAAATAGACTCCAAATTATTCTCCAGGTGTGTACTATTCAGTGAGGCTCAGAAGATGTGGCCATATTAATTAGATTCCTTACTATATCAAGAGTCTGTCATATTCACTGAGGCTCTGAATATGTGTCTACATGAAATAGACTCCTGACTACACCACATTATTCAGTGACACTCCGAATGACAGGCCACATAAAAAAGTCTCCTGACTATTCCACAGGCATGCATTATTTAGTGAGACTCTGAATGAGGGGATAAAAGTAAATCCTGACTATTTTCCCAGGTGTGTACATTTAGTGAGGCTCTCAATGAGTGGCCATAGGAAAGAGACTTCTGACTATTCCGAAGGTATGCATTATGCAGTGATTCTCTGAATGAGTGGCCATAAAAATTAGACTCTAGACTATATCACAAGTGTGTAATATTCAGTGAAGAACTGAAAGAGGGGCCATATGAAACAGACTTCTAATTGCTCTATATGTGCGTTATTCACTGTTTGTCTGAATGAGTAACCATATGACATAGACTCTTCATTATTCTCCATGTGTGCATTATTCAAACAGGTTCTGTATGAGTGTCCATACCAAATAGACTCCTGACACTCCTCCAGGTGTTTATTACTCAGCGATACCCAGAATTAGAGTTCATATGAAATAGACTCCTGACTATCACCCAGGTGTGTATCATTCAGGAAAGCAATTAATTCGTGGCTATCTTAAACAGCGTCCTGATTACTCCATAGAAGTTTATTATTCACTGAAACTTTTAATGAGAGCAAATATAATATAGACTCCTGACTATTGCTCCATTGTGAATTATTCAATGAGGTTCTAAATGATTGGTAGTATAAAACAGAATCCTGAGAATTCCCCAGTTGTGTATCAATGAGGGAGGTACAGAATGTGTGGCCCTATATAAAAGTCTAGACTACCAAATTGGTGTGCATTATTCACTGAGGCTCTAAATGATTGGCTACATAAAGTACACTCTTATCCGTTTTCAATGTGTGTATTATTGAATGAGACTCTTACTAAGTGGGTATAAAAAATAAACTCTTGTGCATTACAAAGTGTGCATTACACACGGAGATTTTGAATGCGTGGCCATATAGACCCTTGACTATAACTTAAGGGAGTATTATTTACAGAGGCCCAGAATGAGTGGCCATTTGGAAGAGATTTCTGACTTATCAGATATACATATTATTCACTGAAATACTGAAAGAGTGGTGGTTTTATGAAATAGACCCCATTTTACTCCACAGGTGTGCGTTATTTTTTGACTCTCCAAACTAATCACCATATGAAATAAACTAGTGATTATTCCCCACATGTGCAGTATTCAAAGAGGTTCTGTATGAGTGTCCATATCAAATAGTCTTCTGACTATCACACATGTGTGTATCATTCACGGAGCTGCTTAATTTGGGGCTACCTTAAATAGGGTCGTGACTACTCCACAGTTGTTTATTATGCACTGAAGTTCTGAATGAGAGGTCATATGAAATAGACTCCTTACTATTGCCCCATTGTGCATTATTCGGTAATGCTGTTATTACGTGTCCATAGAAGCAGGACTCTGACTATTTCCAAGGTGTGTATTCTTCAGTGAGTTTCTGAATGAGTGACCACGTAAAATAGACTCCTGATTCTATCCTCCTGACTATTTTTAAGCTGTACATTTTCCACTGAGTTGCTGGGTAAACGGTCATATCTAAATGAGTGGCTACATAAAGTAGACTCTTAACTCTTCCCCAGGTGCGTATTATTGAATGAGACAAAATAGAATCCTGACTTTCCCCAAGGTGTATGTTATTCAGTTAGGCCCTGAATATGTGGCTATACAAAATGGAATTCTGAATACAATACAGGTGTTTATTATTGAATGAAGCTCTGAAATTGATGCCATATGTAATAGCGTCCTGAGTATTCCCCAGGTATGTATTATTCACTGAGGGTCTGAAACTTTGGCCGTATGAAACTGTTTCCTGACTAGTCCACATGTGTGTATTATTAACTCTGACTCTGAATATTTGGGCATATGGAATAGACTAGTGACTATTCCAAAGTTGTGTATTACTCACTCAGGCTTTGATTTTGTGGCTACATAAAAAAGACTAGTGTTTGCTCGACACGTGTGCATTATTCGCTAAGGCAGTAAATGAGAGGCTATTTAAAGTAGACTCCTAACACTTCCCCACGTGTTTATTACATAGTGAAACTCTTCTTCTGTGACCATATGAAACAGGACACTGTCTATCTTAAATATTTGTATTATTCAGTGAATCTCTGAATGAGTGGCTATATGAAATAGACTGCTGAGTACTTTACATTTGTGCATTATTTACGAGGTTATAAGTCAGTGGCATTATGAAATGAAATCCTGACTAATCCCCACGTGCATATTATCCACTGAGGCTATGAATGAGTGTCCAACTGAAATAGACTCCTGGCTACTTCACAGGTGTGCATTATTCAAAGAGTCTCTTAATGAATGTCCATCAAAAATGGACTCCAAATTATTCTCTGGGTGTGTATTATTAAGTCAGGATCAGAAAATGTGGCCATATTAATTAGATTTTTTTACTATATCAAGGGTCTGTCTTATTCACTGAGGCTCTAAATATGTGTCTACTTGAAATAGACTCCTGATTACAGGGCATTGTTCAGTGACACTCCAAAAGATTGGCCACATAAAAAATTCTCCTGACTATTCCACAGGTGTTCATTATTTAATGGGACTCAAAATAAGAAGATAAAAGTAAATCCTTACTAGTTTCTGATGTGTGTACATTTAGTGAGGCTCTCAGTTAGTGGCCATTAGAAAGAGGCTTCTGACTATTCCACAGGTGTGCATTATTCAGTGAGTCTCTGAATGTGTGGCCATAAAAATAGACTCCAAACTATATCACAAGTGTTTAGTATTTAGTGAGTCTGAGATAAAGGGGCCATATGAAACAGACTGCTAATGACTCCACATGTGCATTATTCACTGTTTGTCTGAACGAGTAGCCGTATGATATAAACTCCTCATTATTCTTCATGTGTGATTTATTTAATCAGATTCTGTATGACTTTTCATACCAAATAGACACCGGACAGTCCCCCAGGTGTGTATTACTCAGTGATGCCAAGAATTAGAGTTCATATGAAGTAGACTCCTGACTATCACCCAGGTGTGTATCATTCAGAAAGGCACTTAATCCGTGGCTATCTTACACAGCGTCAAGATTACTCCATAGAAGTTCCTTATTCACTGAAACTTTGAAGGAGAGGCCAGATAAAATAGACACCTGACTATTGCTCCATTGTAAATTATTCAATAAGGTTCTAAATGAGTGCTAGTATGAAATAGAATCCTGAGGATTCCCCAGGTGTGTATCATTCAGGGAGGCACAGAAAGAGTGGCCATATAAAAAATGCTCGACTATTACCCTGGAGTGCATTATTCACTGAGGCTCTAAATGAGTGGCTACATAAAGTAGACTCTTAACTCTTCCCCATGTGTGTATTATTGAATGAGACTCTGACTAAGTGGGCATAAAAAAGAGACTCTCTTGTATTTCTCAGGTGTGCATTACTTACAGAGACTCTGAATGTGTAGCAATTTGAAGTAGACCCTTGACTATTTATGAGGGGAGTATTATTCACAGAGGCCCTGAACGAGTGGCCATGTGAAAGACATTCCTGACTTACCAGATATACATATTATTCACAGAAACACTGAAAGAGTGGCCTTATGAAATAGACCAAAATTTTTTGACTCTCCAAACAAATCACAATATGCAGTAGACTAGTGATTATTCTCACATGTACAGTATTCAAAGAGGTTCTGTATGAGTGTCTATATCAAGTAGTCTCCTATCACACATATGTGTATCATCAACGGAGCTGTTTAATTTGGAGCTACCTTAAATAGGGTCCTGACTACTCCACAGCTGTTTATTATGCACTGAAGCTCTGAATGAGAGGCCATGTAAAATAGACTTCTTACTATTGCCCTATTGTGCATTATTCAGTAATGCTGTGATTGAGTGGCCATATGACCTGGACTCTGAATATTCCCAACGTGTGTATTCTTCAGTGAGTTTCTGAACGAGTGACCACATAAAATAGACTCATGACCCTATCTTTGCATTTTCCACTGAGTCACTGGGTAAACAGTCATATCAAATAGTCTCAGACTATTTTCCGGTGTGCATCATTCAGTCAGTCTCCTAATAAGTGGCTATATATAATAGAATCATGAGTATTTATTAAATATATATAATTCTTCACAAAAGGTATAAATAATTGGCCATGTGAAATTCACTCCTGACTTTTCCATAGGTCTGTATTATTCTGTGAGGCTCTGAATGTTTGGCCATAAAATAGAGACTCCTGAATAATCTCCACGCCTGCGTTTTTACATTCGGCTCTAAATGAGTGGTTATTCGAAATACAATCCAGACTTTCCCAAGGTGTATGTTATTCAGTTAGGCTCTGAATATGTGGCTATACGAAATAGAATTCTGACTACAATACAGGTGTTTCTTATTCAATGAAGTTCTGAAATAGATGCCATATGTAATAGCGTCCTGAGTATTCCCCAGGTATGTATTATTCACTGAGTCTCTGAACCTTTGGCCATATAAAATTGTTTCCTCACTAGTCCACAAGTGTGTATTTTTGACTCTGACTCTGAATATTTGGGCATACAGAATAGACTAGTGACTATTCCAAAGTTGTGTATTACTCACTCAGGCTTTGATTTTGTGGCCATATAATAATTGACTAGCATCTATTCCACACGTGTGCATTATTCGCTGAATCTGTAAATGAGAGGCAATATAAAGTAGACTCCTAACACTTCCCAAGGTGTGTATTACTCAGTGAGGCTCTTCTTGTGTGACCATATGAAACAGGATGCTCTCTATCTTTAATATTTGTATTATTCAGTGAATCTTTGAATTAGTGGCTATATGAAATAGACTGCTGAGTACTTTACATTTGTGCATTATTCACTGAGGTTATGAATCAGTGGCCATATGAAATGGAATTCAGACTAATCCTCATGTGCATATTATCCTTTGAGTCTATGAATGAGTGTCCAAATGAAATAGACTCCTGACTACTTCACTGTTGTGCATTATTCACCAAGGCACTGAATGAATGTCCATCGAAAATAGATTTCAAGTTATACTCTGGGTGGGTATTATTCAGTGAGGCTCAGAAGATGTGGCCATATTAATTAGATTCCATACTTACACAGGAATCTGTCTTATTCACTGACGCTCTGAATATGTGTCTACAGGAAATGGACTCCTGACTACACCACATTATTCAGTGACACTCCGAATTTGAGGACACAGGAAAAAGTCTTCTGACTATTCTTCAGGTGTGCATTATTCAGTGAGACTCTGAAGGAGGGGATAAAAGTAAATCCTGACTATTTTTCCAGGTGTGTGCATTTAGTGAGGCTCTTAATGACTGGCCATAAGAAACAGACTTCTGATTATTCCGCAGGTTTTCATTATTCAGTGATTCTCTGAATGAGTGGCTATATATAATAGAATCCTTAGTATTTTTCAGATATATATGATTCTTCACTGAGGGTCTGAATAAGTCGCTATGTGAAACACACTCCTGACTTTTCCATAGGTTTGTATTATTTTGTGAGGCTTTGAATGAGTGGCTATAAAATTGAAACACCTGAATAATCCTCAGGTGTGCATCTTTACATTTGGCTTTAAATGAATGGCCATATGAAATAGAATCCTGACTTAATCCAAGACATATGTTATTCAGTTAGGCTCTAAATATGTGGCTAAGTAAAATAGAATTCTGTCTACAATACAGGATGTTCTTATTCACTGAAGCTCTGAAATAGATGACATATGTAATTTTGTCCTGAATATTCCACAGGTATGTATTACTTACTGAGGTTCTGAAACTTTGGCCATATAAAATTGTTTCTTCACGAGTCCACAGGTGTGTATTATTGACTCTAACTCTGAATATTTGGGCATATGGAATAGACTAGTGACTATTAAAAGTTGTGTATTACTCACTCAGGCTTTGATTTTGTGGCCATATTAAATAGACTACCATCTGTTCCACACGTGTGCATTATTTGCCTAAGCTGTAAATGAGAGGCAATATAAAGTAGACTCCTAACACTTCCCAGGTGTGTATTACTCAGGAGGCTCTTCTTGTGTGACCATATGAAAGAGGATGCTGTCTATCTTAAATATTTGTGTTGGTTTTCAGATCCAAGATGGCTTATCGCTAACAGCTCAGGATTGTAGCTCACAGTGAAAGCCCAGAAAACGAGAGGATGCCACACTTTCAGATGAATTTTCTTCACTCACGGACCAGAATATTTCCAGTGGAGGAGCCCCGCGGGTCACCATTGCGACTCTTGTGGCTGGTGCAGCGGTTTTGCTGTCGCCTCGGCAAGGCAGATACTGGTGCAGAGTAAAGGGGTCTGGTTTTCCTACTTACTGGTGTTTGGAGCTCTGGGAAGACAGAGCCGCTTGTTAAGGACTCAAGAAGGAAGCCAGACCGGAGATTCCCAGGAGAAGAGCGTCATCAGTCTTATCGCTGCTGTTTTGGCCGGCACAGTGGGTTTCTTGGATTCCATCACTGGGAATCAACAAATTGTACATCCACTCAGAAACCTAATTAGAAAGGCGGTAATTGTAAAATCAACAGATGGATAAATTCATAATAAAGTGAAAAAATCAGCCTACAAAGGCAGATAATACCCAAAATCAGATCCTCACTCCTTCTACATGGTCTTGCAATTCCTCATCAGCAACGGAACAAGGCCTGATGGAAAAGGACTGTGTTCCATTATGTGAAATAGGCTTCAAAAGGTGGATGATAAGAAAATTTTGGGTGTCTATATAACTTGTTCTAACCTAATGTAAAGAAACTCAGAACTTTGAAAAAAGGTTTGACTAAATGCTAAAAGGAATGGACAATATATAGAGAAATATAAATAAACTAACGGAGTTGAAAAATACAACATGAGAACTTAATGAAATATGCACAAGTTTGAATAGCTGAATTAATCAAGCAGAAGAAAGGATATCCGAGATCGAAGACCAACTTAATGAAATAAAATGAGAAGACAAGTATAGAGAAAAAAGGTTAAGAAGGAATGAGCAAAGTCTCCAAGAAATATGGGTCTATGTGAAAAGACCTAATCTATGTTTGATAGGTGTACCTGTATGTGATGGAGAGAAGGAATCCAAGCTGGAAAATACTCTTCAGGATATTATTCTGGAGAATTTTTTTAATCTAGCAAAGCAGGACATTATTCAACCCCGGGTAATACAGAGAACACCACAAAGACATTCCTCAAGAAGAGCAAACCCAAGGCACATAATTGTTAGATTCACCAGGGTTGAAATGAAGAAGAAAATACTAAGGGCAGCCAGAGAGAAAGGTCAGGTTATCAACAAAGGAAAGTCTACCAGACTTACAGCAGATCTCTCAGCAGAAACTCTACAAGCCAGAAGAGATTGGGGGCCGATATTAGCATCCTTAAAAAACAGAACTTTCAGCCGAGAATTTCATATCCTGCCAAACTAAGCTTCACAATTGAAGGAAAAATAAAATCATTTATGAACAAGAAAGTACTCAGAGATTTTATTACCACCATGCCTGTTTCACTAAAACTTCTGAAAGAAGCATTACACACAGAAAGGAACAACAAGAATTAGCCTTTCTAAAAATATACAAAAAAGTAAAGAGCATCAATATAAAAAATAATTTACACCAACGAATATATAAAATAGCCAGGTAATATCAAATGGCAGTAACCTTAAATTTATTTTTATTTTTTTTTTTACTTTTATTGCATTTTAGGTTTTGGGTTACATGTGCAGAACGTGCAACATAGTTGTATAAGTACACAGATGGCAGGGTGTTTTGCTGCCTTCCTTCCCTTAAGCCACATTTGGCATTTCTCCCCAGGCTATCCCTCCCCATCTCCCCTGTGCTGTTCATCCCCTATTCCCCACAATAGACCTCAGTGTGTAGTACCCCTCTCCCTGTGTCCATGTGTTCTCATTTTTCTAACCCGCCTATAAGTGAGAATCTGTGGTATTTTCTTTTCTGTTCTTGTGTCAGTTTGCTGAGAATGATGTTCTCCAGATTCATTCATGTCCTTACAAAGGACATAAACTCGTCATTTTTGATGACTGCATAATATTCCATGGTGTATATGTGCCACATTTTCCCAGTCCAGTCTATCATCGAAGGGCATTTGGGTTGGTTCCAGTTCTTTGCTATTGTAAACAGTGCTGCAATGAACATTCTTGTGCATGTGTTCTTATAGTAGAATGATTTATAGTCCTTTGGATATATACACAGTAATGGAATTGCTGGGTCAAATGGAATTTCTATTTCTAGGTCCTTGAGGAATCGCCACAATGTGTTTCACAATGGTTGAACTAATTTACACTCCCACCAACAGTGAAAGAGTGTTCTCTTTCTCACAACCTCTCCAGCATCTGTTGTCTCCAGATTTTTAATGATAGCCATTCTAACGGCGTGAGATGGTATCTCAATGTGGTTTTGATTTGCATCTCTAATGACCAGTGATGATGAGCATTTTCTCATGGGTTTGTTGGCCTCATGTATGTCTTCTTTTGTAAAGTGTCTGTTCATATCCTTTGCCCATTTTTGAATGGGCTTGTTTGTTTTTTTCCTGTAAATCTGTTTGAGTTCTTTGTAAATTCTGGATATCAGCCCTTTGTCAGTTGGGTAAACTGCAAAGATTTTTTTCCAATCTGTTTGTTGCCGATTCACTCTAGTGACTGTTTCTTTTGCTGCAAAGCTGTGGAGTTTGATTAGGTCCCATTTGTCTATTTTGGCTTTTGTTGCCAATGCTTTTGGTGTTTTGTTCATGAAGTCCTTGCCTCCTCCTATGTCCTGAATGGTTTTGCCTAGATTTTCTTCTAGGGTTTTTATGGTGCCAGGTCTTCTGTTTAAGTCTTTTATCCATCTGGAGTTAATTTTAGTGTAAAGTGTCAGGAAGGGGTCCAGTTTCTGCTTTCTGCACATGGCTAACCAGTTTTCAAACACCATTTGTTAAACAGAATCCTTTCCCCATTGCTTGTTTTTGTCTGGTTTATCAAAGATTATATGGTTGTAGATATGTTGATTTGCCTCCGATGCCTCTGTTCTCTTCCATTGGTCTATATGTCTGTTTTGGTACCAGTACCATGCTGTTTTGATTACTGTAGCCTTTTAGTATAGTTTGAAGTTTGGTAGTGTGATGCCTCCAGCTGTGTTCTTTTTGCTTAGAATTGACTTGGCTATGCGGGCTCTCTTTTGGTTCCATGTGAAGTTCATGGTGGTATTTTCCATTTCTGTGAAGAAATTCAAGGGAGCTAGATGGGGATTGCGTTGATTGTGTAAATTACTTTGGGCAGTATAGCCATTTTCACGATATTGATTCTTCCTAACCATGAACATGGAATGTTTCTCCATCTGTTTGTGTCCTCTCTTATTCCGTTGAGCAGTGGTTTGTAGATTTTCTTGAAGAGGTCCCTTACATTCCTTGTAAGTTGTATTCCCAGGTATTTTATTTTCTTTGTAGCAATTGGGAATATCAGTTCATTCTTGATTTTGTTCTTTTTAAGTCTGTTATTTGTGTTTAAAAATGCTTGTGATTTCTGCACATTGATTTTATATCCTGAGACTTTGCTGATGTGACTTATCAGTTTCAGTAGTTTTTGGGCTGAGGTGACAGGGTCTTCTGGATATACTATCATGTCATCTGCAAATAAAGCCAATTTGGCTTCAAACTTTCTTATTTGAATACACTTTATTTCTTTTTCTTGCCTGATTGCTCTCTCTAGAACCTCCAGTACTATGTTGAATAAAGGTGGTGAGAAAGGCATCCTTGTCTAGTGCCAGATTTCAAAGAAAATGCTTCAAGTTTTTGCTCATTAAGTATGATATTGGCTGTTGGTTTGTCATAAATAGCTTTTATTACTTTGAGATATGTTCCATCAATACCGAGATTATTAAGGGTTTTTAGCATAAAGGGCTGTTGAATTTTGTCAAATGCCTTCTCTGCATCAATTGAGAAAATCGTGTGGTTTTTGGTTTTGGTTCTGTTAATGTGGTGAATGACGTTTATAGACTTGTGTATGTTAAAGCAGCCTTGCATCCCCGGGATGAATCCTACTTCATCATGATGGATAAGTTTTTAATGTGCTGTTGCAATCGGTTTGCCAGTATTTTATTGAAGATTTATGCATCTAAGTTCATCATGGATATTGGCCTGAAGTTTCGTTTCTTTTTGAGTTTCTGCCGGGTTTTGGTATCAGGATGATGTTGGTATCATAAAATGATTTGGAAAGGGTTCCCTCTTTTTGAATTATTTGGAATAGTTTCAGGAGGAATGGTACCAGCTCCCCTTTATGTGTCTGGCAGAATTCGGCGGGGAACCCATCTAGACCTGAGCTTTTTTTGTGTGTGGTAGGCTCTTAATTGCTGCCTCAACTTCAGACCTTCTTATTGGTCTATTCATAGTTTCGGCTTCCTCTTTGTTTAGGCTTGGGAGGATACAGGTGTCCAGGAATTTATCCATTTCTACCTGGTTTACTAGTTTATGAGCATAGAGTTGTTTGTAGTATTCTCTGATGATGGTTTAAATTTCTGTGGAATCTGTGGTGATTTCCCTTTATCGTTTTTTATTGCATCTATTTGGTTGTTCTCTCTCTTCTTTTTTGTCAGTCTGGCTAGTGGTCTGTCTATTTTGTTGATCTTTTTGAAAAACCAGCTCTTGGATTTATTAATTTTTTAAAGGGATTTTCGTGTCTCTATATCCTTCGGGTCTGATCTGATCTTAGTTATTTCTTGTCTTCTGATAGGTTTTGAGATTTTTTTGATCTTGCTTCTCTAGCTCTTTCAATTTTGATGATAGGTTGTCAATTTTGGATCTCTCCACTCTTCTCATGTGGGCACTTATTGCTATATATTTTCCTCTACAAACTGCTTTAAATGTGTCCCAGAGATTCTGGTATGTTGTGTCTTCGTTCTCGTTGGTTTCAAAGAACTTCTTTATTTCTGCCTTCATTTTATTGTTTATCCAATCAACAGTCAAGAGCCAGTTGTTCAGTTTCCATGAAGCTGTGCGGTTCTGAGTTAGTTTCTGAATTCCGAGTTCTAACTTGATTTTACTATGGTCTGAGAGACTGTTTATTATGTTTTCAGTTGTTTTGCATTTGCTGAGGAGTGCTTTACTTCCAATTATGTGGTCAATTTTGGAGTAGGTGTAATGGGGTGCTGCAAATAATGTATATTCTTTTGATTTGTGTTGGACAGTTCTGTAAATGTCTATCAGGTTTGCATGTTCCAGGTCTGAGTTCTAGGCCTGCATATCTTTGTTAATTTTCTGTCTGGTTGATCTGTCTGATATTGACAGTGGAGTGTTAAAGTCTCCCACTATTATTCTGTGGGAGTCTAAGTCTCCTTGTAAGTCGTTAAGAACTTGCCTTATGTATCTGGGTACTTCTGTATTAGGTCCATATATATTTAAAATCGTTAGCTCTTCTTGTTGTATCGATCATTTTACCATTATGTAATGACCTTCTTTGTCTCTCTTTGTCTTTGTTGCTTTAAAGTCTATTTTATCAGAGATTAGAATTGCAACTCTTGCTTTTTTTTTTGCTCTCCGTTTGCTTGGTAAATCTTCCTCCATCCCTTTATTTTGAGCCTTTGTGAATCCTTGCATGTGAGATGGGTTTCTGGATATAGCACACCGATGATTTTTGGTATTTTATCCAATTTGCCAGTCTGTGTCTTTTGATTGGTGCATTTAGCCCATTTACATTTAGGGTTAATATTGTTATGTGTGAGTTTGATACTGCCATTTTGATGCTAGCTGGGTGTTTTGTACATTGGTTGATGCAGATTCTTCATTTTGTTGATGCTCTTTAGCATTTGGTATGTTTATAGAATGGCTGGTACTGGTTGTTTCTTTCTATGTATAGTGTCTCTTATAGGAGCTCTTGTAAAGCAGGCCTGGTGGTGACAAAATCTCTGAGTACTTGCTTGCTGGAAAAGATTTTATTCTTCCCTCACTTATAAAGCTAAGTTTGGATGGATATAAAATTTTGGGTTGAAGGTGTTTTTCTTTAAGTATGTTGAATATTGGCCCCCACTCTCTTCTGTCCTGTAGAGTCTCTGCCAAGAGATTTGCTGTGAGTCTGATGGGCTTCCCTTTGTTGGTGACCCGACCTTTCTCTGTGGCTGCCTTTAGTATTTTCTCCTTCATTTCAACCCTGGCAAATCTGATGATTATATGCCTTGGGTTTGCTCTTTTGCGGAATATGTTTGTGATGATCTCTGTATTTCCTGGAGTTGAGTATTGGCCTGCCTTGCTAGGTTGGGGAAGTTCTTCTGGATAATATCCTAAAGAGTGTTTTCCAGCTTGGATTCATTCTCTTTGTCACATTCTGTTACACCTATCAAACGTAGGTGAGGTCTCTTCACATAGTTCCACATTTCTTGAAGAGTTTGTTCATTCCTCTTTGTGTTTTTTTCTCTAATCTTTGTTTCTCTTTGTTTTTTTTTTAATTTTTATTGCGTTATAGGTTTGGGGGTACATGTGCAGAACGAGCAAGACAGTTGCACAGGCACACACATGGCAGTGTCTTTGCTGCCTTCCTCCCCTCACCCACACTTGGCATTCATCCCAGGCTATCCCCCCAGCCCCACGCTGTCCCTCCCCTTTCCCCAACAGTCCCCAGTGTATAGTAGACCACCTCTCTGTGTCCATGTGTTCTTATTTTTCTTACCCACCTATGAGTGAGTATATGCGGTATTTCTTTTCTGTTCTTGTGTCAGTTTGCTGAGAATGATGTTCTCCAGATTCATCCATGTCCCTAAAAGACACAAACTCATCATTTTGATTGCTGCATAATATTCCATGGTGTATATGTGCCACATTTTCCCAGTCCAGTCTGTCATCATTGGGCATTTGGGTTGGTTCCAGTTCTTTGCTATTGTAAACAGTGCTGCAATGAACATTCGTGTGCATATGTCCTTATAGTAGAACGATTTATAGTCCTTTGGATAGATACCCAGTAATGGGATTGCTGGGTCAAATGGAATTTCTATTTCTAGGTCCCTGAGGAATCGCCACACTGTCTTCCACAATGGTTGAACTAATTTACACTCCCACCAACAGTGTAAGAGTGTTCCTATTTCTCCACATCCTCCAGCATCTGCTGTCTCCAGATTTTTAATGATCGCCATTCTAACTGGCGTGAGATGGTATCTCAATGTGGTTTTGATTTGCATCTCTAATGGCCAATGACGACGAGCACTTTTTCATATGTTTGTTGGCCTCATGTATGTCTTCTTTTGTAAAGTTTCTGTTCATATCCTTTGTCCATTTTGAATGGGCTTGTTTGTTTTTTCCTGTAAATCTGTTTGAGTTCTTTGTAAATTCTGGATATCAACCTTTGTCAGATGTGTAAACTGCAAAGATTTTTCCCATTCTGATGGTTGCCGATTCACTCTAGTGACTGTTTCTTTTGCCGTGCAGAAGCTGTGGAGTTTGATTAGGTCCCATTTGTCTATTTTGGCTTTTGTTGCCAATGCTTTTGGTGTTTTGTTCATGAAGTCCTTGCCTACTCCTATGTCCTGAATGGTTTTGCCTAGATTTTCTTCTAGGGTTTTTATGGTGTCAGGTCTTACCTTTAAGTCTTTAATCCATCTGGAGTTAATTTTAGTGTAAGATGTCAGGAAGGGGTCCAGTTTCTGCTTTCTGCACATGGCTAGCCAGTTTTCCCAACACCATTTATTAAATAGGAATCCTTTCCCCATTGCCTGTTTTGTCTGGTTTATCAAAGATAATATGGTGTAGATGTGTTGTGTTGCCTCCGATGCCTCTGTTCTGTTCCATTGGTCTATATCTCTGTTTTGGTACCAGTACCATGCTGTTTTGATTACTGTAGCCTTGTAGTATAGTTTGAAATCTGGAAGCGTGATGCCTCCGCTGTGTTCTTTATGCTTAGAATTGACTTGGCGGGCTCTTTTTTTGGTTCCATATGAAATTCATGGTGGTTTTTTCCAGTTCTGTGAAGAAATTCAATGGTAGTTTGATGGGGTAGCATTGATTGTGTAAATTACTTTGGGCAGTATAGCCATTTTCACGATATTGATTCTTCCTAACCACGAACATGGAATGTTTCTCCATCCTCACCCACACTTGGCATTCATCCCAGGCTATCCCC
>CM038405.1:122156112-122178341 GCA_021498475.1 Saguinus midas
CACGCATTTAGATACTGGCTCAATAATGCACACCCTGGGAAGAGTCTGAAGAATATTTGATATGACCGTTCCCCCAATTCCTTAGTGGAAAATGCAGAGCTGAGAAATAGTCAAGACGATAGAGTCAGGATTCTATTTTATCTGATCTCTCGTCCAGAAACTCACTGAAAAATACACATCTTGAGAATTGTCAGAGTTCAAGTCATATGGCCACTCAATCACAGCATTACCGAATAATGAACAATGAGGCAATAGTAAAGATTCTATTTCATATGGACTCTCATTCAGAGCTTCAGTGCATAATAAACAGCTGTGGAGTAGTCAGGTCCCTATATAAAATAGCCCCAAATTAAGCAGCTCCGTGAAGTATACAGACATGTGTGAGAATCAGGAGACTATTTTATATGGACACTCATACAGAACGTCTTCGAAAACTGGACTTATGGGGAATAATCACGAGTGTGTTTACAATGGTGATTACTTTGCAGAGTCCTAAAATAATGCACACATGTGGAATAAAATAGGGTCTATTTCATAAGGCCACTATTTCAGTGTTTTGGTGAATATTATGTATATCTGATAAGTCAGGAATCTCTTTCACATGGACACTCATTCAGGGCCTCTGTGAATAATACTCCCCTCAGAAATAGTCAAGGGTCTACTCCAAATGGCTACACATTCAGAGTCTCTGTAAGTAATGAACACCTGGTCAATACACCTGAGTCTCTTTTTTATGCCTACCTAGACAGAGTCTCATTCAATAATACACACCTGGGGAAGAGTTAAGAGTATACTTCATGTAGCCACTCATTTAGAGCCTCAGTGAATAATCCACACCAGGGTAATAGTCGAGCATTTTTTATATGGCCACTCATTCTGTGCCTCCCTGAATGATATACACCTGAAGAATCTTTGGGATTCTATTTCATACTAACACTCATTTAGAACCTTATAGAATAAGAAAAATGGAGCAATAGTCAGGTGTCTATTTTATATGGCCTCTCATTCTAAATTTCAGTGAATAATGAATTTCAATGCAGAAATATGGACGCTGTTTAAGATAGCCACGAATGAAGTGCTTTCCTGAATGATACACACCTGTGTGATAATCAGGAGTCTATTTCATATGAATTGTAATTCTCTGTTTCGCTGCATAATACACACGTGTGGGAGTGTCAGGAGTCTATTTGGTATGGACACTGACACAGAACCTGTTTGAATCATGCACACATGGAGAATAACAAGGAGTCTATGTCAGATGGATACTCATTCAGACAAACGGTGAATAATGCACATGTGAAGTAATGAGAAGTCTGTTTCACATGCCCCACTTTCACAGCCTCACTGAATATTACACACTTGTGATATAGTCTGAAGTATATTTTTTATGGACACTCATTCAGAGAATAACTGAATAATGCACACCTGTGGAATAGTCAGAATTCTCTTTCCTGTAGCCACTCATTCAGAGCCTCACTAAATGTACACACCTGGGGAAATAGTCAGGATTTACTTTTATCCCCAAATTAAGATTCTCACTTAATAAGGCACACCTGTGGAATAGCCAGGAGACATTTTCATGAGGCCTCTTAATTGGAGTGTCACTGAATAATGTGGTGTAGTCAGCAGTCTATTTCTTTGAGACTCATATTTAGAGCCTCAGTGAATAATCCACACCAGTAATAGTCGAGCATTTTTATGGCCACTCTTTGTGCCTCAATGATACACCTGAAGAATCTGGGATTATCATACTACACTCATTTAGAACCTTATAGAATACCAAAATGGAGCAATAGTCAGGTGTCTATTTTATATGGCCTCTCATTCAAAGTTTCAGTGAATGAATTTCAATGAGTAATCAGGACGCTGTTTAAGATAGCCACGAATTAAGTGCCTTCCTGAATGATACACACTGTGTGATAGTCAGGAGTCTATTTCATATGAACTCTAATTCTGTTTCGCTGAATACACACTGGGAGTGTCAGGAGTCTATTTTATATGGACACTCACAGAACCTGTTGAATAATGCACACATGGAGAATAACAAGGAGTCTATGTCAGATGGATACCATTCAGAAACAGTGAATAAATGTGAGTAATTAGAAGTCTGTTTCATATGTTTCACAGCCTCACTGAATATTACACACTTGTGATATAGTCTGAGTATATTTTTATGGACACTCATTCAGAGAATAAATGAATAATGCACACCTGTGAATAGTCAGAATTCTTCCTGTAGCCACTCATTCAGAGCCTCACTAAATGTACACACCTGGAAATAGTCAGGATTTTATCCCCATTCAGAGTCTCACTAATAATGCACACCTGTGGAATAGTCAGACATGAGGCCTCAATTGGAGTGTCACTGAATAATGTGTAGTCAGAGTCATTTCATGTAGACACATATTTAGAGCCTCAGTGAATAAGACACACTCTTGATGTAGTAAGGAATATAATTAATATGGCCACATTTTCTGAGCCTCACTAAAAAATACACACATGGAGAATAATTTCGAGTCTATTTTCGAAGGACACGCATTCAGAGCCTCTGTATATAAGGCACACCTGTGGAGTAGCTAGGAGTCTATTTTATTAAGACAAACATTCACAGCCTCAGTGGATAATATGCATGTGTGGATTAGTCAGGATTCTATTTTATATGGCCACTGACTCATCACATCAGTGAATAATGCACAAATGTAAAGTACTCAGCAGTTTATTTCATATGGCCACTCATTCAGAGATTCACTGACTAATAAAATTATTTAAGATAGATAGCATCCTGTTTCTTATGGCCACACAAGAAGAGCCTAACTGAGTAATACACACCTGAGGAGGTGTTAGGATTCTAGTTTTTATAGCCTCTCATTTACAGCCTCAGGGAATAATGCACACGTGGAATAGACACTAGTCTATTTTAATTAGCCACAAAATCAATGCCTGACATAGTAATACACAACTTTGGAATAGTCACTAGTCTAATCCATATGTTCAAATATTTAGAGTCACAGTCAAGAATATACACCTGTAAACTAATCAGGAAACAATTTTATACAGCCAAAGTTTCAGGGCCTCAGTAAATAATACATAGCTTGGGAATACTCAGGTCGCTATTACATGTGGCATCTATTTCAGAGCATCATTGAATAATTAACTCCTGTATTGTAGTCAGAATTCTATTTCGTATAGCCGCATATTCAGAACCTAACTGAATAACATACACCTTGGGGAAAGTCAGGATTCTATTTCGTTGAGCCACTCATTTAGAGCCGAATGTATAAACGCACGCCTGTAAAGTATTCAAGAGTCTATTTTATGGCCACTCATTCAGAGCCACACAGAAGTATACAGACCTATGGAAACTTCAGGAGTGTATTTCACATGGCCACTTATTCAGAATCTCAGTGAGGAATTATATATATCTGGAAAATACAAAGGATTCTATTGTATAAATCCAGGTATTTAAAGACAGACTTAATAATGCACACCTTCGGAAGTGTCTGAAGACAATTTGATATGACTGTTCACCCAGCGTCTCAGTGGATAATGCAGAGCTGAGAAATAGTCAAGAGGATAAAGTCAGGAGTCTACTATTTTATGTGGTTTCTCATTCAGAAACACACTGAAGAATACACATTTGAGAATAGTCAGAGTTCAAGTCATATGGCCACAATCAGCATTACAATAATGAAATAATGAGGCAATAGTAAGATTCTATTTCATATGGCCTCATTCAGAGTTTCAGTGTAATAAACAGCTGTGGAGTAGTCAGGAACTATTTATAGAAATTCAGCTCAGAAATACAGACATGTGAGAATCAGGAGACTATTTTATATGACACCATACAGAACTTTCAAACTGCACATGGAATAATAGAGTCTATTTTATATGATTCCTTTGGAGAGTCAAAATACACACCTGTGAGTAAATGAGGCCACTTCTTTCAGTGTTTTAGTGAAATATGTATATCTGATAAGTCAGATCTTTCATACACTGTTCAGCCTCTGTGAATAATACTCCTCAGAAATAGTCAAGGTCTACTTCAAATGGCTACACATTCAGAGTCTCTGTAAGTAATGAACACCTGGGCAAAAGAGTCTTTTTATGCCCACTTAGTCAGAGTCTCATTCAATAATACACACCTGGGGAAGAGTTAATATACTCATGTAGCCACTCATTTAGAGCCTCAGTGAATAATCCACACCAGGGTAATAGTCGAGCATTTTTATATGGCCACTCATTCTGTGCCTCCCTGAATGATATACACCTGAAATTGGATTCTATTTCATACTACCACTCATTTAGAACCTTATAGAATAATTCAAAATGGAGCAATAGTCAGGTGTCTATTTTGTATATGGCCTCTCATTCAAAGTTTCAGTGAATAATGAACTTCAATGGAGTAATCAGGACCTTTAAGATAGCCAGAATTAAGTGCCTTCCTGAATGTACACACCTGTGTGATAATCAGGAGTCTATTTCATGAACTCTAATTCTGTGTTTCGCTGAGTAATACACACTGGGGAGAGTGTCAGGAGTCTATTTGGTATGGACACTCAAGAAATGTTTGAATAATGCACATGGAGAATAACAAGGAGTCTATGTCATCTACTCATTCAGACAAACAGTGAATAATGCACATGAGTAATTAGAAGTCTGTTTCATATGGCCCCACTTTCACAGCCTCACTGAATATTACACACTTGTGATATAGTCAAGTATTTTTTATGGCCACTCATTCAGAGAATCACTGAATAATGCACACCTGGGTAATAGTCGAGCATTTTTATATGGCCACTCATTCTGTGCCTCCCTGAATGATATACACCTGAAATTGGATTCTATTTCATACTACCACTCATTTAGAACCTTATAGAATAATTCAAAATGGAGCAATAGTCAGGTGTCTATTTTGTATATGGCCTCTCATTCAAAGTTTCAGTGAATAATGAACTTCAATGGAGTAATCAGGACCTTTAAGATAGCCAGAATTAAGTGCCTTCCTGAATGTACACACCTGTGTGATAATCAGGAGTCTATTTCATGAACTCTAATTCTGTGTTTCGCTGAGTAATACACACTGGGGAGAGTGTCAGGAGTCTATTTGGTATGGACACTCATACAGAACCTGTTTGAATAATGCACACATGGAGAATAACAAGGAGTCTATGTCATATGGCTACTCATTCAGACAAACAGTGAATAATGCACATGTGAGTAATTAGAAGTCTGTTTCATATGCCCCACTTTCACAGCCTCACTGAATATTACACACTTGTGATATAGTCAATTTTATGGCCACTTATTCAGAGAATCACTGAATAATGCACACCTGTGAATAGTCAGAAGTCTCTTCCTGCCACACATTGAGAGCCTCACTAAATGTACACACCTGGGGAAATAGTGGATTACTTTTATTCTTCATTCAGAGTCTCACTTAATAATGCACACCTGTGGAATAGTCAGGAGACATATTTATGCGGAGTGTCACTGAAAAATATGACGTGGTGAGGAATCTATTTCATGTAGACACATATTTAGAGCTGCAGTGAATAAAGACCTTGATAGTAAGGAATCTAATTAATATGGCCACATTTTCTGAGCCTCACTGAATAATACACCCTGAGAATAATTTGAGTCTATTTTGATGGACATTCATTCAGAGCCTTATAAGGCACACCTGTGGAGTAGCCAATAGTCTATTTTATTAAGACACACATTCACAGCCTCATTGGATATTATGCACGTGTGGATTAGTCAGGATTCCATTTTATATGGCCACTGACTCGTAACCTCAGTGAATAATGCACAAATGAAAAGTACTCAGCAGTCTATTTCATATGCCCCCTCATTCAGAGATTCACCGAATAATACAATTACTTAAGATAGACAGCATCCTGTTTGGTATGGTCACACAAGAAGAGCCTAACTGAGTAATACACACCTGGGGAAGTGTTAGGAGTCTGCTTTATATAGCCTCCCATTTACAGCCTCAGGGATTAATGGACATGTGTGGAATAGACACTAGTCTATTTTATATGGCCACAAAATCAAAGCCTGACTTAGTAATACACAACTTTGGAATACTGACTAGTCTGTTTCATATGCCCAAATATTTAGAGTCCAAGTCAAAAATACATGCCTGTGGACTTGTGAGGAAACAATTACATACAGCCCAAGTTTCGGAACCTCAGTATATAATACATAGCTTGGGAATACTCAGGACGCTATTACATGTGGCATCTATTTCAGAGCATCATTGAATAAGGAACTCCTGTATTGTAGTCAGAATTCTATTTTATATAGCTATATATTCAGAGACTAACTGAATAACATACACCTTGGGGAGAAGCAGGATTCCATTTCGTAGAGCCACTCATTTAGAGCCAAATGTAAAAACGCACGCCAAAGGAGTATTCAAAAGTCTATATTTTATGGCCGCTCATTCAGAGACTCATAGAAGAATACGGACCTATGGAAAGTTGAGGAGTGTATTTCACATTGCCATTTATTCAGAAACTCAGTGAAGAGTTATATATATATCTGGAAAATACTCAATATTCTATTATATATAGCCACGTATTTAGACACTGACTCAATAATGCACAGCTTGGGAAGAGTCTGGAGAATATTTGATATGACTGTTCCCCCAGTGTCTCAGTGGAAAATGCAGAGCTGTGAAATAGTCAAGAGGAAAGAGTCAGCATTCTATTTTATGTGGTCACTCGTCCAGAAACTCACTGAAGAATACACAACTTGAGAATAGTCAGAGTTCAAGTCATATGGCCACTCAATCACAGCATTTCCGAATAATGAACAATGAGGCAATAGTAACGATTCTATTTTATGTGGCCTCTCATTCACAGCTTAAGAGCATAATAAACAGCTGTGTACTAGTCAGGACCCTATTACAGTAGCCCCAAATTAAGCAGCTCGGAGAAGGATACAGACAAGTGTGAGAGTCACGAGACTATTTTATATGGACCCTCATTCAGAACGTCTTCAAATACTGCACATGTGGGGAATAATCACGTGTCTATTTCCAATGCTGATTCCTTTGGAGAGTCAAAAAATATCGCACATCTGTAAAGTAAAATAGGGTCTATTTCATAAGGCCACTCTTTCAGTGTTTTAGTGTATAATAAGTTTATCTTGTAAGTCAGGAATCTCTCTCACATGGACACTCATTCAGGGCCTCTGTGAATAATACTCCCCTCAGAAATAGTCAAGGGTCTATTCCAAATGGCTACATATTCAGAGACTCTATAAGTAATGAACAACTGGTCAATGTACCTGAGTCTCTTTTTTATGCCTACTTAGACAGAGTCTCATTCAATAATACACACCTGGGGAAGAGTTAAGAGTATACTTCATGTAGCAACTCATTTAGAGCCTCAGCGAATAACCCACACCAGGGTAATAGTCGAGCATTTTTTATATGGCCACTCATTCTGTGCCTCCCTGAATGATATACACCTGAAGAATCCTTGGGATTCTATTTTATACTAACACTCATTTAGAACCTTATAGAATAACGAAAAAATGGAGCAATAGTCAGGTGTCTATTTTATATGGCCTCTCATTCAGAGCTTCAGTGCATAATAAACAGCTGTAGTAGTCAGACCCTATTAGGTAGCCCCAAATTAAGAGCTCAGAAGGATACAGACAATGTGAGAGTCAGAGACTATTTTATATGGACACTCATCAGAACTCTTCAAATACTGCACATGGGGAATAATCAGGTCTATTTCATATGGTGATTTTGAGAGTCAAAAATATGCACACCTGTAAAGTAAAATAGTCTATTTCATAAGGCCACTCTTTCAGTGTTTTAGTGATAATATGTATATCTGATAAGTCAGGAATCTCACATGGACACTCATTCAGGGCCTCTGAATAATACTCTCAGAAATAGTCAAGGGTCTATTCAAATGGCTACACATTCAGAGTCTGAAGTAATGAACACCTGGGCAATACCTGAGTCTCTTTTTTATGCCTACTTAGACAGAGTCTCATTCAATAATACACACCTGGGGAAGAGTTAAGAGTATACTTCATGTAGCAACTCATTTAGAGCCTCAGCGAATAACCCACACCAGGGTAATAGTCGAGCATTTTTTATATGGCCACTCATTCTGTGCCTCCCTGAATGATATACACCTGAAGAATCCTTGGGATTCTATTTTATACTAACACTCATTTAGAACCTTATAGAATAACGAAAATGGAGCAATAGTCAGGTGTCTATTTTATATGGCCTCTCATTCAAAATTTCAGTGAATAATGAACTTCAATGGAGAAATAGGGACGCCATTTAAGATAGCCATGAATGAAATGCTTTCCTGAATCATACACACCTGTGTGATAATCAGGAGTCTATTTCATATGAACCCTAATTCTGTGTTTCACTGAGTAATACACACGTGTGGGACTGTCAGGAGTCTATTTGGTATGGACATTCATACATAATCTGTTTAATAATGCACACATGGAGAATAACAAGGAGTCTATGTCATACGGCTACTCATTCAGACAAACGGTGAATAATGCAAATGTGAAGTAATGAGAAGTCTGTTTCACATGCCCCACTTTCACTGCCTCACTGAATATTACACACATTTGATATAGTCTTAAGTATATTTTTTGTGGCCACTTATTCAGAGAATCACTGAATAATGCACACCTGTGGAATAGTCAGAAATCTCTTTCCTGTAGCCACACATTGAGAGCTTCACTAAATGTACACACCTGGGGAAATAGTCAGGATTTACTTCTATCTCTTCATTCAGAGTCTCACTTAATAATGCACTCCTGTGGAATACTCAGGAGACATATTTAGGCGGCCTCTCTTTCGGAGTGTCACAGAATAATGTGGCGTGGTCAGGAGTCGATTTCATGTAGACACATATTTAGAGCCTCAGTGAATAAAAAAGACTCTTGATGTAGTAAGGAATCTAATTAATATGGCCACATTTTCTGAGCCTCACTGAGTAATACACACCTAGAGAATAGTTTGGAGTCTATTTTGGATGGACATGCATTCAAAGACTCTGTAAATAAGGCACACCTGTGGAGTAGCCAATAGTCTATTTTATTAAGACACGGTCTACTATACACTGGGGACTGTTGGGGGGAATGGGGGAGGGACAGCGGGGGGGGACTGGGGGGATAGCCTGGGGATGAATGCCAAGTGTGGGTGAGGGGGAGGAAAACAGCAGAGCACACTGCCATGTGTGTACCTATGCAACTATCTTGCTCGTTCTGCACATGTACCCCCAAACCTATAATGCAATAAAAATTAAAAAAAAAAGAAAAAAGAAAAAAAAATGAAAAAAAAAAAAAAAAAGACACACATTCACAGCCTCATTGGATATTATGCACGTGTGGATTAGTCAGGATTCCATTTTATATGGCCACTGACTCGTAACCTCAGTGAATAATGCACAAATGAAAAGTACTCAGCAGTCTATTTCATATGCCCCCTCATTCAGAGATTCACCGAATAATACAATTATTTAAGATAGACAGCATCCTGTTTGGTATGGTCACACAAGAAGAGCCTAACTGGGTAATACACACCTGGGGAAGTGTTAGGAGTCTACTTTATGTGGCCTCCCATTTACAGCCTCAGGGAATAATGCACACGTGTGGAATAGACACTAGTCTATTTTATATGGCCACAAAATCAAAGCCTGACTTAGTAATACACAACTTTGGAATACTGACTAGTCTGTTTCATATGCCCAAATATTTAGAGTCCAAGTCAAAAATACATGCCTGTGGACTTGTGAGGAAACAATTACATACAGCCCAAGTTTCGGAACCTCAGTATATAATACATAGCTTGGGGAATACTCAGGACGCTATTATGTGGCATCTATTTCAAACATCATTGAATAAGGAACTCCTGTATTGTAGTCAGAATTCTATTTTATATAGCCATATATTCAGAGACTAACTGAATAACATACACCTTGGGGAGAAGCAGGATTCCATTTCGTAGAGCCACTCATTTAGAGCCAAATGTAAAAACGCACGCCGAAGGAATATTCAAAAGTCTATATTTTATGGCCGCTCATTCAGAGACTCATAGAAGAATACGGACCTATGGAAAGTTGAGGAGTGTATTTCACATTGCCATTTATTCAGAAACTCAGTGAAGAGTTATATATATATCTGGAAAATACTCAATATTCTATTATATATAGACACGTATTTAGACACTGACTCAATAATGCACAGCTTGGGAAGAGTCTGGAGAATATTTGATATGACTGTTCCCCCAGTGTCTCAGTGGAAAATGCAGAGCTGAGAAATAGTCAAGAGGAAAGAGTCAGCATTCTATTTTATGTGGTCTCTCGTCCAGAAACTCACTGAAGAATACACAACTTGAGAATAGTCAGAGTTCAAGTCATATGGCCACTCAATCACAGCATTTCCGAATAATGAACAATGAGGCAATAGTAACGATTCTATTTTATGTGGCCTCTCATTCAGAGCTTAAGACCATAATAAACAGCTGTGTACTAGTCAGGACCCTATTACAGTAGCCCCAAATTAAGCAGCTCGGAGAAGGATACAGACATGTGTGAGAGTCACGAGACTATTTTATATGGACACTCATACAGAACGTCTTAGAATACTGCACATGTGAGTAATAATTACGAGTCTATTTCCAGTGGTGATTTGTTTTGAGAGTCAAAAATTAACGCACACCTGTGGAGTAAAATATGGTCGGTCTATTTTATTAAAACACTCATTCACAGCCTCAGTGGAGACCACAGATGCTGGGGAGGATGTGGAGAAATAGGAACACTCTTACACGGTTGATGGGAGTGGAATTTAGTTCAACCATTGTGTAAGACAGTGTGGCGATTCCTCAAAGACCTAGAAATAGAATTTCCTTTTGACCCAGCAATACCATTACTGGGTATACATCCAAAGGAATATAAATCGCTCTACTATAAGGACCCATGCACACGAATGCTCATTGCAGCACTGTTTACAATAACAAAGAACTGGAAACAACACAAATGCCCATCGACTATAGACTGGACTGGGAAAATATGGCACATATACACCATGGAATATTATGCAGCTATCAAATATAATGAGTATATGTTCTTTGTAAAGACATGGATGAATCTAAAGAACATCATGCTCAGCAAACTGACACAAGAACAGAAAAGGAAATACAACATATTCTCACTCATAGGCAGGTGAGAAAAATGAGAACACGTGGACACTGGGAGGGGAGTACCACACACTGGGGTCTTTTGGATTGAATAGCCGAAGGACAGGAAGGGGTGTAGCTGAAGAGGGATAACCTAGAGAGAAATGCCAAATGTGGATTAAGTAGAGGAAGGCAGCAAAAAAACACTACCATGTGTGTACCTATACAACTATCTTGCACATTCTGCACATGTACACCATAATGTAAAATGCAATAAAAATAAAAATAAATTTAAAAATAAATAATTAAATAAACAAATGGCGATTCATTTGGAGAGACAAAAAGTAACACACACCTGTTTAGTAAAATAGGGTCTACTGCATAAGGCCACTCTTTCAATTTTTAGTGAATAATTATTTATATCTGATAAGTCAGGAATTTCTTTCACATGGACACTCATTCAGGGCCTCTGTGAATAATACTCCCCTCAGAAATAGTCATGGGTCTACTCCAAATGGCTGCACATTCAGACACTCCGTAACTAATGAACACCTGGGCAATACACCTGAGTCTCTTTTTCATGCCCACTAAGTCAGAGTCTCATTCAATAATACACACTTGAGGAAGAGTTAAGAGTCTACTTCATGTAGCCATTTATTTAGAGCCTCAGTGAATAATCCACACCATGGTAATAGTAGAGCATTTTTTAAATGGCCACTCATTCTATACCTCCTTGAATGATATTCACCTGAAGAATCCTCAGAATTGTTTTTCATACTACCACTCATTTTGAACCTTATAGAATGATGAAAATTGGAGCAATAGTCAGGTGTCTATTTTACATGCACTCTCATTAACAATTTCAGTGAATAATGAACTTCTATGGAGTAATCAGGATGCTGTTTAAGATAGCCAAGAATTAAATGCTTTCCTGAATGATACACACCTGTGTGATAGTCAGGAGTCTATTTTCTATGAACTCTTATTATGTGTAAAGCTGAGTAATACACACCTGGGAGAGTGTCAGAATTCTATTTGGTATGGACACTCAAACAGCTTCTGTTCGAATAATGCACACATGGAGAATAACGAGGAGTCTATGTCATACAGCTACTCATTCAGACAAACAGTGAATAATGCACATGTGGAGTAATTAGAAGCCTGTTTTATATGGCCCCACTATTACAGCCTCACTGAATATTACACAATTGTGATATAGTCTGGAGTCTATATTTTATGGCCACTCATTCAGAGAATCACTGAATAATGCACACCTGTGGAATAGTCAGAATTCTCTTTTCTATGGCCACTCATTGAGAGCCTCGCTAAATGTACACACCTGGGAAAATAGTCAAGATTTACTTTTATCCCCTCATTCAGAGTCTCACTAAATAATGCCCATCTGCGGAATAGTCAGGAGACATTTTCATGAGGCCTCTAATTCGGAGTGTCACTGAATAATGTGGTATAGTCAGGGCTCTATTTCATGTAGACACATATTCAGAGCCTCAGTGAATAACACAGACCCTTTATATAGTAAGGAATCTCATTAATAAGGCCACATCGTCTGAGCCTCTCTGAATAATATACACTTGGAGAATAATTTTGAGTATACTCTCGATGGACCTGTATTAAGGTCCTTGGTAAATAAGGCACACCTGTGGAGTAGCCGGAAGTGAATTTCATTGAGACACTCATTCACAGCCTCAGTGGATCATATGCACGTGTGGATTAGTCAGGATTCCATTTTATATAACCATTGAGTCGAAACCTCATTGAATAAAGCACAAATGTAAAGTACTCAGCAGTGACTTTCATATGAACACCCATTCAGATATTCACCGAGTAATAAAAATATTTAAGATAGACAACATCCTGTTTCATATGGTCACACAAAAAGAGCCTAACTTAGTATTACACAACTGGGGATGTATTATGAGTCTACTTTATATAGCCTCTTTTTTTTTTCAGATTCAGTGAATAATGCACACGTGTGGAATAGGCAATAGTCTATTTTATATTGCCACAAAATCAAAGCCTGACTTAGTAATACACAACTTTGGAATAGTCACTAATCTATTCCATATGCCCAAATATTTAGAGTCAGAGTCAATAATACATGCCTGTGGACTAATCAGGAAACAATTTCATATGGCCAAATTTTCAGAGCCCCCGTAAATAATACATAGCTGTCGAATACTCAAGACGCTAATACATGTAGCATCTATTTAGGAGCTTCATTGAATAAGGAACACCTGTATTGTAGTCAGAATTCTATTTCATATAGCCACATATTCAGAGCCTAACTGAATGACATACGCCTTGGAGAAACTTAGGATTCTATTTCATAGAGCCAATCATTTAGAGCTGAATGTAAAAACACATGCCTGAAGAGTATTAAGGAATCTCTATTCTATGGCCACACATTCAAAGAACCATTGAGTAATGCACAGCTTCGAAATACTCAGAATTCTCTTTCCTATGGCCACTTTTTGGGAGATTCACTAAATGTACAAACCTGGGAAAATATCCAAGATTTCCTTTTATCCCCTCATTCAGAGTCTCACTAAATCATGCACATCTGTGGAACAGTCAGGAGACTTTTTCATGTGGCGTCTCATTCAGAGTGTCACTGAATAATGTGGTGTAGTCAGGAGTCTATTTCTTGTAGACACATATTCAGAGCATCAGTGAATAAAACTTTAGATATAGTAAGAAATCTAATTAATATGGCCACATCTTCTGAGCCTCACTGAATAATACACACCTTGAGAATAATTTGTAGTATATATATTTTTTTGCATCTCTTATTATGTTTTAATTCTTTTTTTTTTTTAATTTTTATTGCATTATAGGTTTGGGGGTACATGTGAAGAACGAGCAAGATAGTTGCATAGGTACACACATGGCAGTGTGCTTTGCTGCTTTCCTCCCCCTCACCCACACTTGGTATTCATCCCCAGGCTATCCCCCAGCCCCTCCCCGCTGTCCCTCCCCATTCCCCCAACAGTCCCCAGTGTATAGTAGACCGCCTCTGTGTCCATGTGTTCTTATTTTCTCACCCACCTATGAGTGAGAATATGCGGTATTTCTTTTCTGTTCTTGTGTCAGTTTGCTGAGAATGATGTTCTCCAGATTCATCCATGTCCCTACAAAGGACACAAACTCATCATTTTTGATTGCTGCATAATATTCCATGGTGTATATGTGCCACATTTTCCCAGTCCAGTCTATCATTGTTGGGCATTTGGGTTGGTTCCAGGTCTTTGCTATTGTAAACAGTGCTGCAATGAACATTCGTGTGCATGTGTCCTTATAGTAGAACGATTTATAGTCCTTTGGATAGATACCCAGTAATGGGATTGCTGGGTCAAATGGAATTTCTATTTCTAGGTCCCTGAGGAATCGCCACACTGTCTTCCACAATGGTTGAACTAATTTGTAGTATATTTTTGATGAACATGCATTCAGAGCCTCTGTAAATAAGGCACACCTGTGGAGTAGCCAGGAGTCTATTTTATTTAGACACTCATTCACTTCCTCAGTGAATAATATGCATGTGTGGATTAGTCAGGATTCCATTTTATATGGCCACTGACTCATAACCTCAGTGAATAATGAAAAAATTTAAAGTACTCAGTAGTCTATTTTCTATGGCCACTCATTCAGGGATTCATCAAATAATAGGAATATTTAAGATAGACAGCATCCTGTTTCATATGGTCACACAAGAAGAGCCTAAGTAAGTAATATATACCTGGGGAAGTGTTAGTAGGTTACTTGATATAGCCTCTAATTTACAGCCTCAGCGAATAATGCACACTTGTGGAATAGACACTAGTCTATTTTATATGGCCACATAATCAAAGCTTGACATAGTAATACTCAACTTCGAAATAGCCACAAGTCTATTCCATATTCCCAAATATTTAGAGTCAGAGTCAATAATACCCAACTGTGTACTAGTCAGGAAACAATTTCATGTGGTCAAAGTTTCAGAGCCTCAGTGAATACTATATAACAGGGGAATACTCAGGAAACTATTACATGTGGCATCTATTTCAGAGCTTCATTGAATAAGAAACACTTGTATTGTAGTCAGAATTCTATATCGTATAGCCACATATTCAGAGCCTAACTGAATGTCATACACCTTGGGGAAAGTCAGGATTCTATTTCGTAGAGCCAGTCATTTAGAGCCCAATGTAAAAACGCACGCCTGAAGAGTATTCAGGAGTCTGAATTTTATGGCCACTCTTTCTGAGCCTCACAGAAGAATACAGAACTATGGAAACTTCAGGAGTGTATTTCACATGGCCACTTATTCAGAACCTCAGTGAAGAATTATATATATCTGGAATATGTTCAGGATTCTATTATATATAGCCATGTATTTAGAGACTGACTTAATAATGCACACCTTGGGAAGAGTCTGGAGACTATTTGATATGACCATTCTCCCATCGACTCACTGGAAAATGCAGAGCTTAGAAATAGTCAAGAGGATATAGTCAGGAGTCTATTTTATGTGGTCACTCATTCAGAAATTCACTGAAGAATACACACCTTGGGAATAGTCAGAGTTCAATTCATATGGCCACTCAATCACAGCATTATGGAATAATGAACAATGAGGCAATAGTAACGATTCTATTTCATATGGCCTCTCATTCAGAGCTTTAGTGCATAATAAACAGCTGTGGAGTAATCAGGACTCTATTTAAGGTAGCCCCAATTTAAGCAGCTCCGTGAAGGATACACACATGTATGAGAGTATGGAGAATATTTTATATGGACACTCATACAGAACCTCTTAGAATACTGCACATTTGGGAAATAATCACTAGTCTATTTCAAATGGTGATTCATTTAAAGGGTCAAAAAATAATGCACACCTGTGGAGCAAAATAGTATCTATTTCATAAGGCCACTTTTTGTGTGTTTTTGGGAATAATACGTATATCTGATAAGTCAGGAATCTCTTTCACATGGACACTCATTCTGGCCTCTGTGAATAATACTTTCCTCAGAAATAGTCAAGGGTCTACTCCAAATGTCTACACATTCAGTGTTTATGTAATTAATGAACACCTGGGCAATACAACTGAGTACCTTTTTTATGCCCACTTAGTCAGAGTCTCATTCAATAATACACACCTGGGGAAGAGTTAAGAGTCTACTTTATGTAGCCAACATTTAGATCCTCAGTAAATAATCCACACCAGGGTAAGAGTCAAGCATTTTTTATATGGCCACTCATTCTGTGCCTCCCTGAATGATATACACCTGAAGTATCCTCAATATACTGTTTCACACTACAACTCACTTAGAAACTTAGAGAATAATGAAAAGTGTAACAATAGTCAGGTGTCTATCATATATGGCCTCTCATTCAAAGTTTCACTGAATAATGAACTTCTATGGAGTAATCAGGACGTTGTTTAAGATAGCCAAGAATTAAGTGCCTTCCTGCATGACACACACCTGTGTGATAATCAGGAATCCATTTTATATGAACTCAAATTCTGTGTATCGCTGAGTACTACACACCTGGGTGAGTGTCAGGAGTCTCTTTGTTATGGACACTCATACAGAACCTGTTTGGATAATGCACACATAAAGAATAATGATGAGTCTATGTCATACAGCTACTTATTCAGACAAACAGTGAATAATGCAGATGTGGAGTAATTAGAAGTCTGTTTTATATGGCCCCACGTTCACAGCCTTACTGAATATTACACACTTGTGATATAATTTGGAGTCTATTTTTTAAGGCCACTCATTCAGAGAATCACTGAATAATGTCCACCTGCTGAATAGTCAGAAATCTCTTTCCTATGGCCACTCATTGAGAGCTTCACTAAATGTACACACCTGGGGAAAGGGTCAGGATTTACTTTTATCCCCTCATTCAGAGTATCACTAAATATGCACACCTTTGGAATTGTCAGGAGACTTTTTCATGTGGCCTCTCATTCAGCGTGTGACTGAATAATGTGGTGTAGTCAGGAGTATATTTTATGTTGACACATATTCAGAGCCTCAGTGAATAAGACCCTTGATATAATAAGGAATCTAATTAATATGGTCGCATCTTCTGAGCATCACTGAATTATGCACACCTGGAGAATAATTTGGAGTGTACTTTCAAAGGACATGCATTCAGAGCCTCGGTAAATAATGCACACCTGTGGATTAGCCAGGAGTCTATTTTATTTAGACACTCATTCACAGCCTCAGTGGATAATATGCATGTGTGGATTAGTCAGGATTCAATTTTATATGGCCACTGACTCCTAACCTCAGTGAATAATGAAAAAATGTAAAGCACTCAGCGGTCTATTTCATATGGCAACTCACTGAGAAATTCACCGAATAATAGAAATATTTAAGAGAAACAGCATCCTGTTTCATATGGTCACACAAAAGAGCCTAACTGAGTAATACATAACTGGGGTAGTGTTAGGAAGTTACTTTATATAGTCTCTTATTTACAGCCTCAGCGAATAATTCACACGTGTGGAATAGACACTAGTCTCTTTTATATGGCAACAAAATCAAAGCCTGACTTAGTAATACATGACTTTGGAATAGACACTAGTCTATTCCATCTGCCCAAATATTTAGAGTCAGAGTCAATAATACCCACCTGTATACTAGTCAGGAAACAATTTTAAATGGAAAGTATTTCAGAGCCTCAGTGAATAATAGATACCTGGGGAATACTCAGGATGCTATTAAATGTGACATATTTCTCCACATCCTCTCCAGCATCTGCTGTCTCCAGATTTTTTAATGATCGCCATTCTAACTGGTGTGAGATGATATCTCAATGTGGTTTTGATTTGCATCTCTCTAATGACCAATGATGATGAGCACTTTTTCATATGTTTGTTGGCCTCATGTATGTCTTCTTTTGCAAAGTTTCTCTTCATATCCTTTGCCCATTTTTGAATGGGCTTGTTTATTTTTTTTCTGTAATCTGTTTGAGTTCTTTGTAAATTCTGGATATCAGCCCTTTGTCAGATGTGTAAACTGCAAAGATTTTCTTCTCATTCTGATGGTTGCCGATTCACTCTAGTGACTGTTTCTTTTGCCGTGCAGAAGCTGGGGCGTTTGATCAGGTCCCATTTGTCTATTTTGGCTTTTGTTGCCAATGCTTTTGGTGTTTTGTTCATGAAGTCCTTGCCTACTCCTATGTCCTGAACGGTTTTGCCTAGGAACACTCTTACACTGTTGGTGGGAGTGTAAATTAGTTCAACCATTGTGGAAGAGAGTGTGGCGATTCCTCAGGGACCTAGAAATAGAAATTCCATTTGACCCAGCAATCCCATTACTGGGTATCTATCCAAAAGACTATAAATCATTCTACTATAAGGACACATGCACACGAATGTTCATTGCAGCACTGTTTACAATAGCAAAGACCTGGAACCAACACAAATGCCCATCGATGATAGACTGGACTGGGAAAATGTGGCACATATACACCATGGAATATTATGCAGCAATCAAAAATGATGAGTTTGTGTCCTTTGTAAGGACATGGATGAATCTGGAGAACATCATTCTCAGCAAACTGACACAAGAACAGAAAAAGAAATACTGCATATACTCACTCATATGTGGGTGAGAAAAATGAGAACACATGGATACAGAGAGGCGGTCTACTATACACTGGGGACTGTTGGGGGAAATGGGGGAGGGACAGTGGGGGGGAATGGGGGCATAGCCTGGGGATGAATACCAAGTGTGGGTGAAGGGGAGGAAGGCAGCAAAACACACTGCCATGTGTGTACCTATGCAACTATCTTGCACGTTCTGCACATGTACCCCAAAACCTATAATGCAATAAAAAATTTAAAAATAAATAAATAAATAAAATAAATGTGACATATATTTCAGAGCTTCTTTGAATAAGGAACAACTGTATTGTAGTCAGAATGCTCCTTCATATAGCCACATATTCAGAGTGTAACTGAATAACATGCACCTTGGGGAAAGTCAGGAATCTATTTTGTAGAGCCACTCAAGTAGAGCCGAATGTTAAAAGGCATGCCTGGGGATTATTCAAGAGTTTCTATTTTATGGCCACACCTTCAGAGTCTCACAGAAGAAAACAGACCTATGGAAACTTAAAAACTGTATTTCACATGGCCAGTTTTTCATAACCTCAGTGAAGAATTATATATATCGGGAAAGCACTCAAGATTCTATTATATATAGCCATGTATTTAGAGACTGACTTAATAATGCACACCTTTGATGTGTCTGGAGACTATTTGATATGACCATTCACCCAGCAACTCAGTGGACAATGCTGAGCTGAGAAATAGTCAAGAGGATAGAGTCAAGAGTCTATCTTATGTGGTAACTCTTTCAGAAACTCACTGAAGAATACACACCTTGGGAATAGTCAGAGTCCCAGTCATATGGCCACTCACTGTCAGCATTACCAAATAATGCACATTGGGGCAATAGTATGGAGTCTATTTCATATGGCCTCTCATTCACAGATTCAGTGCATTATAAACAGCTGTGGAGTGGTCAGGACCCTACTTAAGGTAGCCCCAAATTAAGCAGCTCTGTTGATGATACACACATGTGTGATAGTCAGGAGACTATTTGATACGGACACTCATACAGAACTTTTTTGAGTACTGCAAATGTGGGGAATAATCACTAGTTTATTTCAAATGGTGATTTGTTTGGAGAGTCAAAAACTAACACACACTTGTGGAGTAAAATAGGGTCTATTTCATAAGGCCACTCTTTCAGTGTTTCAGTGTATAATATGCATATCTGATCAGTCAGAAATCTCTTTCACATGGACACTCCTTCAGGGTCTCTGTGAATAATACTAACCTCAGAAGTAGTCAAGGGTCTACTCCAAATGGTGACACATTCAGAGTCTCTGTAAGTAAAGAACACCTGGGCAATACACCTGAGTCTCTTTTTTATGCCCACTTAGTCAGAGTCTCATTCAATAATACACACCTGGGGAAGAGTTAAGAGTCTACTTTATGTAGCCAATCCTATAGATTATCAGTAAATAATCCACACCAGGGTAATAGTCGAGCATTTTATAAATGGCCACTCATTTTGTTTCTTCCTGAATGATATACACCTGAAGAATCCTCAGAATTCTGTTTCACACTACACCTCATTTAGAAATTTATAGAATAATAAAAAATGGAGCAATAGTCAGGTTTCTATTTTATATGGCCTCTCATTCAAAGTTTCAGTGAATAATAAATTTCTATGGAGTAATCAGGGCGCTGTTTAAGATAGCCATGAATTAAGTGCCTTCCTGAATGATACACACCTGTGTGATAATCAGGAGTCTATTTTATATGAACTCTAATTATCGCTGAGTAATACACACCTGTGGGAGTGTCAGGAGTCTCTTTGGTATGGACACTCATACAGAACATGTTTGGATAATGCACACATGAATAATAACAAGGAGTATATATCATACAGCCACTCATTCAGACAAACAGTGAATAATGCAGATGTGGAGTAATTAGAATTCTGTTTCATATGGCCCCACTTTCACCCCCTCACTGAATATTACACACTTGTGATATAGTCTGGAGTCTACTTTTTATTGCCACTAATTCAGAGAATTACTGAATAATGCACACCTGCTGAATAGTCAGAAGTCTCTTTCCTATGGCCACTCATTGAGAGCTTCACTAAATGTACACACCTGTGGAAATAGTCAGGATTTACTTTTATCCCCTCATTCAGAGTATTACTAAATTATGCACACCTGTGGAATAGTCAGGAGACTTTTCTATGTGGCCTGTCATTCAGCGTGTCATTGAATACTGTGTTGTATTCAGGAGTCTATTTCATGTAGACACATATTCAGAGACTCAGTCAATAAGACAGACCGTTGATATAGTAAGGAATCTAATTAATATGGCCACATCTTCTGAGCCTCACTGAATAATACACCTGGAGAATAATTTGGAGTCTATTTTCAAGGACATGCATTCAGAGCCTCGGTAAATAAGGCACACCTGTGGAGTAGCCAGGAGTCTATTTTATTTAGACACACATGTGCCATGCTGTTTACATGACTGTATTCTTGTAGTAGAGTTTGAAGACCCTTAGTGCGATGCCTCCCACTTTGTTCTTTTTGCAAAGAATTGACTTAGCTTGTGAGCTCCCTTATTGTTTCTTATGAAAATTAAGGTAATATTTTCCGTTTTTGTAAAGAAAATCTTTGGGAGCTTGATGGAGATAGCGCTAAATCTGTAAACTACTTTGGGCAGTATAGTCATTTTTATGATATTGTGTCTTCCTAACCATGAACATGGAATGTTTCTCCATCTGTTTTTGTCCCTTTTCATTTTGTTGAGCATTGGTTTGTAGTTCTCTATGAAGAGGTGCTTTAGGTTCGTTGGTAGTTTATTCCCAGGTATTTTATTCTCTTTGCCGCAATAGTGAATGGCAGTTCGTGTTTGATTTGGTCCTCTTTATTATTTATTTATTTATTTATTTATTTTTCTTCTTCTTTTTCTTTTTAATTTTTATTGCATTATAGGTTTTGGGGTACATGTGCAGAACGAAGATAGTTGCATAGTACTATATTAAATAGAAGTGGTGAGAGAGGGCATGCTTGTCAAGTGCCAGATTTTAAGTGGAATGCTTCTGGTTTTTGCCCATTCAGTATGCTATTGGCTGTTGGTTTGTCATAGACAGCTTTCATGATTTAGAGATATGCTCCATCAATACCTAATTTATTGAGGTTATTAACCTAAATAACTGTTGAATTTAGTCAGAGGCCTTCTCTGCATCAATTGAGATAATCATGGGTTTTCATCTTTGGTTTTGTTTATGTGGAGAATTATGTTTTTAGACTTGTGTATGTTGAACCAGCCTTGCATCCCCAGGATGAATTATACTTGATCATGTTGGATAAGCTTGCTGATGTACTGTTGCAATTGGTTTGCCCATATTTTATTCACTGTCTATCTGCCGAGGTTTGCTGAGCTGCTGTGCACTCCACCCACCTACAATGTGAACTTCTTTACAGTCCTGT
>CM038405.1:122178441-122193319 GCA_021498475.1 Saguinus midas
AAAATAGACTCCTGGCTACTCCACAGGTGTGCATTATTTACCGAGGCTCTGAATGAATGTCCATCAAAATAGACTCCATATTATTATCCAAATGTGCATTATTCAGTCAGGCTCAGAAGATGTGGCCCCATTAATTAGATTCCTTACTATATCAAGGGTCTGTCTTATTCACTAATGCTCTGAATATGTGTCTACATGAAATAGACTCCTGACTACACCACATTACTCAGTGACACTCGAATGAGAGGCCACATGAAAAGTCTCTGACTATTCCACAGGTGTGCATTATTTAGTGAGATTCTGAATCAGGGATATAAGTAAATCTTGACTATTTTTCAGGTGTCTACATTTAGTGAGGCTCTCAATGAGTGGCCATAGGAAAGAGACTTCTGACTATTCCACAGGTGTGCATTATTCAGTGATTCTCTGAATGAGTAGCCATAAAAAATAGACTCCAGATTTTATCACAATTGTGTAATATTCAGTGAGGCTGTGAAAGAGGGGACATATGAAACATACTTCTAATTACTACACATGTGCATTATTCACCGTTTGTCTGAATGCATAGCCACATGATATAAACTCCTCATTATTCTTTTTGTGTGCATTATTCAAACAGGTTCTGTATGAGTGTCCATACCAAAAAGACTCCTTATACTCTTTAAGGTGTGTATTACTCAGCAATACACAGAATTAGAGTTCATATGAAATAGAATCCTGACTATCACCCCGGTGTCTTTGATTCAGGAAGGCACTTAATTCGTGGCTATCTGAAACAGCATCCTGATTACTCCTTAGACGTTCATTATTCACTGAAATTTTGAATAAGAGGTTATATGAAACAGACACCTCAGTATTGTTCCATTGTGAATTATGTGGTAAGGTTCTATATGAGTGGTAACATGAAATAGAATATTGATGGTTCCCCAGGTTTGTATTATTCAGAGAGGCACAGAATGAGTGGCCATATAAAAAATGCTCGACTATTACACTGCTGTGTATTATTCACTTAGGCTCTGAATCGGTGGCTACATGACGTAGACGCTTAACTCTTCCCCAGGTGTGTATAATTGAATGACACTCTGACTAAGCGGGCAAAAAAAAGAGACTCAGTTGTATTGCCCATATGTGCGTTACTTAAAGAGACTCAGAATGTGTAGCTATTTGTAATAGGCCCTTGACTATTTCTGAGAAGAGTATTATTCAGAGAGGTCCTGAATGAGTGGCCATATAAAATGGAATTCTGACTAATCCACATGCATATTATCCACTGAGGCTATGAATGAGTGTCCTAATAAAATAGACTCCTGGCTACTCCACAGGTGTGCATTATTCAGTGATTCTCTGAATGAGTGGCTATATGAAATAGACTGTGAGTACTTTACATTTGTGCATTATTCAGTGATTCTCTGAATGAGTGGCTATATGAAATAGACTCCTGGCTACTCCACAGGTGTGCATTATTCACTGAGGCTCTAAATCAGTGGCTACATGAAATAGAATTCTGACTACAATACATGTGTTCCTTATTCAATGAAGCCCTGAATGAGAGGCCATATAAAATAGACTCCTGGCTACTCCACAGGTGTGCATTATTCAGTGATTCTCTGAATGAGTGGCCATAGGAAAGAGACTTCTGACTATTCCACAGGTGTGCATTATTCAGTGATTCTCTGAATGAGTGGCTATATGAAATAGACTCCTGGCTACTCCACAGGTGTGCATTATTCAGTGATTCTCTGAATGAGTGGCTATATGAAATAGACTCCTGGCTACTCCACAGGTGTGCATTATTCAGTGATTCTCTGAATGAGTGGCTATATGAAATAGACTCCTGGCTACTCCACAGGTGTGCATTATTCACTGAGGCTCTAAATCAGTGGCTACATGAAATAGACTCCTGGCTACTCCACAGGTGTGCATTATTCAGTGATTCTCTGAATGAGTGGCCATATAAAATAGACTCCTGGCTACTCCACAGGTGTGCATTATTCAGTGATTCTCTGAATGAGTGGCTATATGAAATAGACTCCTGGCTACTCCACAGGTGTGCATTATTCACTGAGGCTCTAAATCAGTGGCTACATGAAATAGAATTCTGACTACAATACATGTGTTCCTTATTCAATGAAGCCCTGAAATAGATGCCATATGTAATAGTGTCCTGAGTATTCTCCAGGTATGTATTATTCACTGAGTCTCTGAAACTTTGGCAATATAAAAAAACTTTTCCTGACTAGTACACAGGCGTGTATTATTGACTCTGACACTAAATATTTGGGCATATGGAGTAGACAAGAGACTATTCCAAAGTTTTGTGTTACTCACCCAGGTTTTGAATTTGAGGCCATGGAAAAGAGGCTAGTGTCTCTTTGAGTCCATAGAAAAGAGACACGTGTGCATTATTCTCAGAGGCTGAAAATGAGAGGCTATATAAATTAGAATTTAACACTTCTTCAGGTGTGTTTTACTCTTTCAGGCTCTTCTTGTGTCACCATATGAAACAGGATGCTGTCTATCTTAAATATTTGTATTACTCAGTGAATCTGTGAATGAGTGGCTATATGAAATAGACTGTGGATTACTTTACAACTGTGCATTATTCAATGAGGTTACGATTCAGTGGCCATATAAAATGGAATTCTGACTCATCCACATGGGCATATTATCCACTGAGGCTATGAATGAGTGTCCTAATAAAATAGACTCCTGGCTACTCCACAGGTGTGCATTATTTACCGAGGCTCTGAATGAATGTCCATCAAAATAGACTCAATATTATTATCCAAATGTGCATTATTCAGTCAGGTTCAGAAGATGTGGTCCCATTAATTAGATTCTTTACTGTATCAATGGTGTGTCTTATTTACTAACGCTCTGAATATGTGTCTACATGAAATAGATTCCTGACTACACATTCCTCAGTGACACTCCGAATGAGAGGCCACATGAAAAAGTCTCTTGACTATTCCACAGGTGTGCATTATTTAGGGAGATTCTGAATCAGGAGATATAAGTAAATCTTGACTATTTTTTCAGGTGTCTACATTTAGTGAGGCTCTCAATGAGTAACCATAGGAAAGAGACTTCTGACTATTCCACAGGTGTGCATTATTCAGTGATTCTCTGAATGAGTGGCCATAAGAAATAGACTCCAGATTTTATCACAATTGTGTAATATTCAGTGACGCTGTGAAAGAGGGGCCATATGAAACAGACATCTAATTACTCCACATGTGCATTATTCACTGTTTGTCTGAATGAGTACCCGCATGATATAAACTCCTCATTATTCTCTTTGTGTGCATTATTCAAATAGGTTCTGTATGAGTGTCCATACCAAATAGACTCCTTATACTCCTTAAAGTGTCTATTACTCAGCAATACACAGAATTAGAGTTCATATGAAATAGACTCTTGACTACCACTTCGGTGTGTTTCATTCAGCAAGGCACTTAATTCGTGGCTATCTTAAACAGCATCCTGATTACTTTTTAGACGTTCATTATTCACTGAAATTTTGAATGAGAGGTTATATAAAACAGACACCTGAGTATTGTTCCATTGTGAATTATTTGGTAAGGTTCTAAATGAGTGGTAACAGGAAATAGAATATTGATGATTCCCCAGGTGTGTATCATTCTGGGAGGCACAGTATGAGTGGCCATATAAAAAATGCTCAACTATTACACTGCTGTGCATTATTCACTGAGGCTCTAAATCAGTGGCTAAATGAAGTAGACGGTTAACTCTTACCCAGGTGTGTATTATTGAATGACACTCTGACTAAGTGGGCAAAGAAAGAGAATCTTGGGAGAGACTTCCACGATGGCGCCATAGAAACAACTCAGGATTGCAGCTCTCAGTGAAGGCACAGAGATTGAGTCCTAGCCGCATTCTCAGACGGACCTTTGTTGCCCACAGAATGAGAAAATTCCCAGGTGTAGGAGTGAAATGGGATGCCAGCACAGCCAGTGCTTTGGCTCACGTGGCCACTTCAGCCAGCGCCACAGCACAGCGTCACCTGGCACAAAACTCAGTGGTCTTGGTGCCCTGTTTAACCTGCAGTCTGAGATTTGGAAGGACAGATTGACTTGTCCATCTGATTAAACAAGATTGGACAATGAGCCAGACCAGGAAATTTCTGGCAAGCGTGATTTGAACCAGTGCACTGGGTAGTGGCAAGGGAGAGCACACAGATCCTATTGTCCTATCAGCAGGCTACTGGGGCACCAGTGAGAGAGTCAACCATTCCAACTGGAAAGAAAAAGACAGAGAGAGAGGATGGACTCTGAGGCAGGGAGCCAGGTGATCTGGCTCAGCATGTCCCACCCTCATGGCGACAAGCAGGGCGGCGATTGGAGGTGCTCAGTGTTGAGAGTTTTGCTGCAAGTTCAGCTGAATTCAGGGCTGTGCAGCCCAGTGGGGAGGGGCGTCCACCACTATGGAGGCAATCCATCCCTACTGAGGTACATGCCTAGTGCTGATGCAGCCTCCTTTTGCTGAGGCAACCAGCCATAACAGAGACTCCACCAGCAGGGTGGAGCGCACCACAGTAGAATGGATCCCCACAGCAGCAGGGCAAACCTGCGCTAGCAGGTGGAGCCTCAGCAGGCAAATAGTGAATAGACTACCTCCTAGCCAGGCAGGACAGTGCAACAGATACTCATAAAGAAAGTCCCTACTCCCTGAGACAGAGCATCTGAGGGAAAAAATGGGGTTTTATAAGTTCTGCTGCAGAAGACCAAAACACAGGTGCCCAACAACACTGAATGAACAACGGAGCTCACAGCTCAGCACTAGAGCTCCTTTAAAGTACAGACTGTCTACTCAAGCAGTTTCCTGACACCTGTATATCCAAAGAGTCACCTCAAAAAAGGACTAATCAAACTGACATCTGGCGGGCATCATTCTGGGACAAAGAAAGCAGAAGAAGAAACTGGTAGCATCCCTCACTGTTCAGCAGCTGCTACAGGTGTACCCCAGACAAGCAGGGCCTGGAGTGGACCTCAGCACTCGTACAGCAGAGGGCTAGACCATTAGAAGAAAAACTAAGTAAATGAAATACTTCATCATCAACAATCTGGGCATCCACTCAGAGACTCAATTGAAAAATCAGCAACTACTAAGACGACAGGTGGATAAACCCAGTAAGATGGGAAAAAACAGCGCAAAAAGGAGGAAAACACCCAAAACCAAAACACCTCACCTCCTACAAAAAACAAAACTCCTCACCAGCAAGGAACAAAGCTGGACAGAGAATGAGTGTGACGAAATGACGGAATCAGACTTCAGAATGTGGATAATGAGAAACTTCAGTGAGCTAAAAGAACATGTTCTAAATCAATGCAAAGAAACTAAGAACCTTGAAAAAAGATTTGAAAAAAATTCGAGGAAATGATAGCAAGAATGGACAACTTAGAGAGGAATATGAATGAATTGAAGGAGCTGAAAAACACAACACGAGATCTTCGTGAAGCATGCACAACATTCAACAGCCGAATTAACCAAGCAGAAAAAGAATATCAGAAGTCGAAGATCAACTCAATGAAATATAATGAGAAACCAAGATTAGAGAAATAAGCACAAAAAGGAATGAACAAAATCTTCAGGAAATGTGGGACTATGTGAAGAGACCCAACCTACGTTTGATAGGTGTACCAGAATGTGATGAAGAGAATGAATCCAAGCTGGAAAATACTCTTCAGGATATTATCCAGAAAAATTTCCCCAACCTAGCAAGGCAGGTCAATACTCAACTCCAGGAAATACAGAGAACACCACAAAGATACTCCACAAGAAGAGCAACCCAAAGGCACATAATCGTCAGATTCACCAGGGTTGAAATGAAGGAGAAAATACTAAGGGCAGCCAGAGAGAAAGGTCGGGTCACCCACAAAGGGAAGCCCATCAGATTCACAGCAGATCTCTCGGCAGAGACTCTACAAGCCAGAAGAGAGTGGGGGCCAATATTCAACATCCTTAGAGAAAAGAACTTTCAACCCAGAATTTCATATCCAGCCAAACTGAGCTTCATAAGTGAAGGAAAAATAAAATCCTTCACGAACAAGCAAGTACTCAGAGATTTTGTCACCAATAGACCTGCTTTACAAGAGCTCCTGAAAGAGGCACTACACATAGAAAGAAACAACCAGTACCAGCCATCCTAAAAGCATACCAAATGCTAAAGAGCATAAACAAAATGAAGAATCTACATGAAGCAATGGGCAAAACAGCCAGCTAGCATCAAAATGGCAGTATCAAATTCACACATAACAATATTAACCCTAAATGTAAATGGGCTAAATGCACCAATCAAAAGACACAGACTGAAAAATTGGATAGAAAACCAAAACTCATCAATGTGCTGTATCCAGGAAACCCATCTCACATGCAAGGATACACAAAGGCTCAAAATAAAGGGATGGAGGAAGATTTACCAAGCAAATGGAGAGCAAAAAAAAGCAGGAGTTGCAATTCTCATCACTGATAAAATAGACTTTAAAGCAACAAAGGTAAAAAGAGACAAAGAAGGTCATTACATAATCGTAAAAGCATCGATACAACAAGAAGAGCTAACGATTCTAAATATATATGGACCCAATGCAGGAGCACCCAGATATATAAGGCAAGTTCTTAAAGACTTACAAAGAGACTTAGACTCCCACACAATAATAGTGGGAGACTTTAACACTCCACTGTCAATATCAGACAGATCAACCAGACAGAAAATTAACAAGAATATCCAGGACTTAAACTCAGACCTAAAACAAGCAAACCTGATAGACATTTACAGAACTCTCCACCCCAAATCCACAGAATATACATTCTTCTCAGCACCACATCACACCTACTCCAAAATTGACCACATAATTGGAAGTAAAGCACTCCTCAGCAAATGCAAAACTACTGAAATCATAATAAACAGTCTCTCAGACCATAGTCCAATCAAGTTAGAATTCAGAATTCAGAAACTAACTCAGAACCGCACAGCTTCATGGAAACTGAACAACTGGCTCTTGAATGTTGATTGGATAAACAATGAAACGAAGGCAGAAATAAAGAAGTTCATCAAAACCAATGAGAATGAAGACACAACATACCAGAATCTCTGGGACACATTTAAAGCAGTCTGTAGAGGAAAATATATAGCAATAAGTGCCCACATGCGAAGAGTGGAGAGATCCAAAATTGACACCCTATCGTCAAAATTGAAAGAGCTGGAAGAGAAAGATCAAAAAGCTCAAAACCTAGTGGAAGACAAGAAATAACTAAGATCAGAGCAGAACTGAAGGAGATAGAGACACAAAAACCCTTCAAAATTAATAAATCCAAGAGCTGGTTTTTGAAAAGATCAACAAAATAGACAGACCACTAACCAGACTGATAAAAAAGAGAGAACAACCAAATTGATGCAATAAAAAACGATAAAGGGAAAATCACCAGAGATTCCACAGAAATTCAAACCATCATCAGAGAATACTACAAACAACTCTATGCACATAAACTAGTAAACCAGGAAGAAATGGATAAATTCCTGTACACCTGGGTTCTCCCAAGCCTAAACGAGGAGGAAGCCAAAACTATGAATAGACCAATAACAAGGTCTGAAGTTGAGACGGCAATTAAGAGCCTACCGCACACAAAAAAAGCCCTAGTCCAAATGGGTTCACAGCCGAATTCTACCAGACACAAAAAGAGAATCTGGTACCATTCCTTCAGAACCTATTCCAAGTAATTCAAAAAGAGGGAACCCTTCCCAAATCATTTTATGAGACCAATATCATCCTGATACCAAAACCCGGCAGAGACTCAACAAGAAAAGAAAACTTCAGGCCAATATCCATGATGAACATAGATGCAAAAATCTTCAATAAAATACTGGCAAACCGATTGCAACAGCACATTAAAAAACTTATCCATCATGATCAAGTAGGATTCATTTCAGGGATGCAAGGCTGGTTCAACATACACAAGTCCATAAATGTAATTCACCAAATAAACAAAACCAAAAACAAAAACCACATGATTATCTCAATTGATGCAGAGAAGGCATTTGACAAAATTCAACAGCCCTTTATGCTAAAAACCCTCAATAAACTTGGTATTGATGGAACATATCTCAAAGTAATAAAAGCTATTTATGACAAAGCAACAGCCAATATCATACTTAATGGGTAAAAACTGGAAGCATTCCCTTTGAAATACGGCATGAGACAAGGATGCCCTCTCTCACCACTCCTATTCAACATAGTACTGGAAGTTCTAGCCAGAGCAATCAGGCAAGAAAAAGAAATAAAGGGTATTCAAATAGAAAAGGTGGAAGCCAAATTGTCTCTATTTGCAGATGACATGATAGTATACCTAGAAGACCCCATCACCTCAGCCCAGAAACTCCTGAAACTGATAAGCAACTTCAGCAAAATCTCAGGATATAAAATCAATGTGCAAAAATCACAAGCATTCCTATACACCAATAACAGACTTAAAGAGAACCAAATCTAGAACGAACTGCCATTCACAATTGCTACAAAGAAAATAAAATACCTAGGAATACAACTCACAAGGGACGTAAGGGACCTCTTTAAGAAAACTATGAACCACTGCTCAATGAAATAAGAGAGGACAAAAACAGATGGAGAAGCATTCCATGTTCGTGGTTAGGAAGAATCAATATCGTGAAAATGGCTATACTGCCCAAAGTAATTTAAACAACCAATGCTATCCCCATTAAACTACCATTGAATTTCTTCACAGAACTGGAAAAAACCACCATGAATTTCATATGGAACCAAAGGAGAGCCCGCATAGCCAAGTCAATTCTAAGCAAAAAGAACACAGCGGGAGGCATCACACTACCAGACTTCAAACTATACTACAAGGCTACAGTAACCAAAACAGCATGGTACTGGTACCAAAACAGAGATATAGACCAATGGAACAGAACAGAGGCATCGGAGTAAACAAAACATATCTACAACCATATAATCTTTGATAAATCTGACAAAAACAAGCAATGGGAAAAGGATTCTCTGTTTAATAAATGGTGTTGGGAAAACTGGCTAGCCATGTGTGGAAAGCAGAAACTGGACCCCTTCCTGACACCTTACACTAAAATTAACTCCAGATGGATTAAAGACTTAAACATAAGACCTGGCACCATAAAAACCCTAGAAGAGGAGGAGGTTCCAAGATGGTGCCGTAGAAACAACTCAGGATTGCAGCTCTCAGTGAAGGCACAGAGGGTGAGTTTTAGCCGCATTTTCAGACGGACCTTTATTGCCCACAGAACAAGGAAATTCCCAGGTGTAGGAGAGACACAGAAAAGCAGCGCAGTCCTTTCGTCTTGTGTGGTCGTTTTGGCTGGCGCCATGGCACAGTGGCAGCCCACACGAAGCTCACTGATCTGGGTGCCCTGTTAAACCGGCAATCTGAGTTTTGGGAGGGCAGATTGACATGTCCATCTGATTGAACGGGACTTGGATGGTAAGCCAGACCAGGAGATTTCTGGGAAGAGCGATTTGAGCTGGTGCAGTGGGCCACAGCAAAGGAGATTGCACAGATCCCTGTGGCCAATCAGCAGGCGACTGGGGCGACTGTGAGAGTCAACCATTCAATTTGGAAAGAAAAGAGAGAGAGAGAGTAGGGCCTCTGAGGCAGGGAGCCAGGTGATCAGGTTTGGCGGGTCCCACCCTTATGGGGACAAGCAGGGCGGCGATTGGAGGCGCTCGGGATTGAGAGATTTGCTGTGGGGTCAGCTGAATCCAGGACAATGCAGCTCGGTGGGGAGAAGCGTCCACCACTATGGACAAAATCCGCCCCTACTGAGATAACGCCCATTGCTGACGCAGCCTGCCATTGCCGAGGAAACCAGCCATAACAGAGAGTCTGCCAACAGGGCAGAGTGCACCACAGTAGAATGGAGCCCTGCAACAGCAGGGTGGACCCACGCTAGCAGGGCAGAGCCCCAGCAGGCAAATAGTAAATAGACTGCCTCCTAGCTGGGCAGGACACTGCAACAGATACTAATAAAGAAAGCCCCAACTCCCTGAGACAGAGCATCTGAGGAAAAAAAGGGGGGTTTTATAAGTTCTGCTGCAGCAGACATAAACACATTTGCCCAGCAACCCTGAATGAACAACGGAGCTCACAGTTCAGCACTGGAGCTCCTATAAAGTACAGACCATCTCCTCAAGCAGCTCCCTGACCCCTGTATATCCAAAGAGCCACCTCACGAAAGGACTAATCAGACTGACATTTGGCAGGCATCATTCTGAGACAAAGATAGCAGAAGAAGAAACTGGTAGCATTTCTCACTGTTCTGCAGCTGCTACAGGTGTACCCCAGACAAGCAGGGCCTGGAGTGGACCTCAGCACTCATACAGCAGAGGGGCTAGACCGTTAGAAGGAAAACTAAGTAACAAAAATACTTCATCAGCAGCAATCTGGGCATCCACTCAGAGACCCAATCAAAAGTCAGCAACTACTAAGACGACAGGTGGATAAATCCACAAAGATGGGAAGAAACCAGCGCAAAAAGGAGGAAAACACCTGAAACCAAAACACCTCACCTCCTACAAAGGACCAAAACTCCTCACCAGCAAGGGAACAAAGCTGGATGGAGAATGAGAGTGACAAAATGATGGAATCAGACTTCAGAAGGTGGATAATGAGAAACTTCAGTGAGCTAAAAGAACATGTTCTAAATCAATGCAAAGAAACTAAGAACCTTGAAAAAAATTTGAAAAAAGATTCGAGGAAATGATAACAAGAATGGACAACTTAGAGAGGAATATGAATGAATTGAAGGAGCTGAAAAACACAACACGAGAACTTCACGAAGCATGCACAAGTTTCAACAGCTGAATTGACCAGGAAGAAGAAAGAATATCAGAAGTCGAAGATCAACTCAATGAAATAAAAAGAGAAACCAAAATTAGAGAAAAAAGCACAAAGAGGAATGAACAAAATCTCCAAGAAATGTGGGACTATATGAAGAGACCTAACCTACGTTTGATAGGTGTACCAGAATGTGACAAAGAGAATGATTCCCAGCTGAAAAACACTCTTCAAGATATTATCCATGAAAATTTCCCCAACATAGCAAGGAAGGCCAATGCTCAACTCCAGGAAATACAGAGAACACCACAAAGGTATGCTGCAAGAAGAGCAACCCCAAGGCACATAATCGTCAGATTCACCAGGGTTGAAATGAAGGAGAAAATACTAAGGGCAGCCAGAGAGAAGGGTCGGGTCACCCACAAAGGAAAACCCATCAGACTCACAGCAGATTTCTCTGCAGAAACTGTACAAGCCAGAAGAGAGTGGGGCCAATATTCAACATCCTTAAAGAAAAGAACTTTCAACCCAGAATTTCATATACAGCTAAACTGAGCTTCATAAGTGAAGGAAGAATAAAATCTTTTGCCAACAAGCAAGAACTCAGAGATTTTGTCACCACCAGGCCTGCTTTACAAGAGCTACTGAAAGAAGCACTAAACATAGAAAGAAACAACCAGTACCAGCCATTCTAAAAACATACCAAATGCTAAAGAGCATCAACAAAATGAAGAATCTGCATCAGCAAAGGGACAAAACAGCCAGCTAGCATCAAAATGGCAGTATCAAACTCACACATAACAATATTAACCCTAAATGTAAATGGGCTAAATGCACCAATCAAAAGACACAGACTGGCAAATTGGATAAAAATCCAAAACCCATCGGTGTGCTGTATCCAGGAAACCCATCTCACATGCAAAGATTCACAAAGGCTCAATATAAAGGGATGGAGGAAGATTTACCAAGCAAACGGAGAGCAAAAAAAAGCAGGAGTTGCAATTCTCATCTCTGATAAAATAGACTTTAAAGCAACAAAGATCAAAAGAGACAAAGAAGGTCATTACATAATGGTAAAAGGATCGATACAACAAGAAGAGCTAACGATCCTAAATATATATGGACCCAATACAGGAGCACCCAGATACATAAGGTAAGTTCTTAACGACTTACAAAGAGACTTAGACACCCACAGAATAATAGTGGGAGACTTTAACACACCACTGTCAATATCAGACAGATCAACCAGACAAAAAATTAACAAGGATATCCAGGGATTGAACTCAGACCTGGAACAAGCAAACCTGATAGACATTTACAGAACTATCCACCCCAAATCCACAGAATATACATTCTTCTAAGCACCACATCACACCTACTCCAAAATTGACCACATAATTGAAAGTAAAGCACTCCTCAGCAAATGAAAAACAACTGAAATCATAACAAACAGTGTCTCAGACCATAGTGCAATCAAGTAAGAACTCAGAATTCAAAAACTAACTCAGAACCACACAGCTTCATGAAAACTGAACAACTGGCTCTTGAATGTTGATTGGATAAACAATAAAATGAAGGCAGAAATAAAGAAGTTCTTCAAAACCAAGGAGAATGAAGACAAAACATACCAGAATCTCTGGAACACATTTAAAGCAGTCTGTGGAGAAAAATATATAGCAATAAGTGCCCACATGAGAAGAGTGGAGAGATCCAAAATTGACACCCTATCATCAAAATTGAAAGAGCTAGAGAAGCAAGATAAAAAAAAACTCAAAACCTAGCTGAAGACAAGAAATAACTAAGATCAGAGCAGAACTGAAGGAGATAGAGACACGAAAAACCCTTCAAAAATCAATAAATTCAAGAGCTGGTTTTTTGAAAAGATCAGCAAAATAGACAGACCACTAGCCAGACTGATAAAAAAGAAGAGAGAACAACCAAATAGATGCAATAAAAAACGATAAAGGGAAAGTCACCACAGATTCCACAGAAATTCAAACCATCATCAGAGAATACTACAAACAACTCTATGCACATAAACTAGTAAACCAGGAAGAAATGGATAAATTCCTGGACACCTGTGTCCTTCCAAGCCAAAACCATGAAGAAGCCAAAACTATGAATAGACCAATAACAAGGTCTGAAGTCGAGGGAGCAATTAAGAGCCTACCACACAAAGAAAGCCCTGGTCCAGATGGGTTCACAGCCAAATTCTACCAGACACACAAAGAGGAGCTGGTACCATTCCTTCTGAAACTATTCCAAATAATCCAAAAAGAGGAACCCTTCCCAAATCATTTTATGAGACCAATATCATCCTGATACCAAAACCCGGCAGAGACTCAACAAGAAAAGAAAACTTCAGGCCAATATCCATGATGAACATAGATGCAAAAATCTTCAATAAAATACTGGCAAACCGATTGCAAAAGCACATTAAAAACTTATCCATCATGATCAAGTAGGATTCATCCCAGGGATGCAAGGCTGGTTCAACATAGGCAAGTCTATAAATGTCATTCACCACATTAACAGAACCAAAAACCAAAACCACATGATTATCTCAATTGATGCAGAGAAGGCATTTGACAAAATTCCACAGAACTTTAAGCTAAAAACTCTCAATAAACTTGGTATTGATGGAATATATCTCAAAGTAATAAAAGTTATTTATGACAAACCAACAGCCAATATCCTATTTAATGGGCAAAAACTGGAAGCATTCCTTTGAAATTCGGCACGAGACAAGGATGCCCTCTCTCACCACTCCTATTCAACATAGTACTGGAAGTTCTAGCCAGAGCAATCAGGCAAGGAAAAGAAATAAAGGGTATTCGAATAGGAAAGGAGGAAGCCAAATTGTCTCTATTTGCAGACGACATGATAGTATACCTAGAAGACCCCATCACCTCAGCCCAAAACTCCTGAAACTGTTAAGCAATTTCAGCAAAGTCTCAGGATATAAAATCAATGTGCAAAAATCACAAGCATTCCTATACACCAATAACAGACTTAAAGAGAACCAAATCAAGAACGAACTGCCATTCACAATTGCTACAAAGAGAATAAAATATCTAGGAATACAACATAAAAGGAACGTAAGGCACCTCTTCAAGGAAAACTACAAACCACTGCTCAACGAAATAAGAGAGGATACAAACAGATGGAGAAATATTCCATGTTCGTGGTTAGGAAGAATCAATATCGTGAAAATGGCTATACTGCCCAAAGTAATTTACACAATCAATGCTATCCCCATCAAGCTACCATTGAGTTTCCTCACAGAACTGGAAAATACCACCATGAACTTCATATGGAACCAAAGGAGAGCTCGCATAGCCAAGTCAATTCTAAGCCATAAGAACACAGCGGGAGGCATCACACTACCAGACTTCAAACTATACTACAAGGCTACAGTAATCAAAACAGCATGGTAATGGTACCAAAACAGAGATATAGACCAATGGAACAGAACAGAGGCATCAGAGTCAACAAAACATATCTACAACCAGATAATCTTTGATAAACCAGACAAAAACAAGCAATGGGGAAAGGATTCCCTGTTTAACAAATGGTGTTGAGAAAACTGGCTAGCCATGTGCAGAAAGCAGAAACTGGACCCCTTCCTGACACCTTACACTAAAATTACCTCCAGATGGATTAAAGACTTAAACATAAGACCTGGCACCATAAAAACCCTAGAAGAAAATTTAGGCAAAACCATTCAGGACATAGGAGTAAGCAAGGACTTCATGACTAAAACACCAAAAGCATTGGCAACAAAAGCCAAAATAGACAAATGGGACCTAATCAAACTCCACAGCTTTTGCACGGCAAAAGAAACAGTCACTAGAGTGAATCGGCAACCAAAAGATTGGGAAAAATCTTTGCAGTTTACCCAACTGACAAAGGGCTGATATCCAGAATTTACAAAAACTCAAACAGGTTTACAGGAAATAAACAAACAAGCCCATTCAAAAATGGGCAAAGGACATGAACAGACACTTTACAAAAGAAGACATACATGAGGCCAACAAAC
>CM038405.1:122193419-122210588 GCA_021498475.1 Saguinus midas
GTAAGATTTATAGTCCTGATATATAACAGTAATCTTCAAGACTTGACTCACACAATAATAGTAACTTTCACTCCACTGTCAATATGAAGATCAACCAGACAAAATATTAATAAACATATAGGCTTGAGAAGACTCAAACAATCAAATGATAGAATTTACAGACTCTAAAATACAGAATACATTCTTTTGATCATTAATATCCAAAATTGACCACATATATTGAAAGTAGCACTCTTATGCAAAACAATGTCATAAAACAGTCTCTGACAACAGTGAATCAGTGGAACTCAGAATTTGAAAATAGCTCAGAAATACAGCTTCAAACTGAACAATGACTCTTTCTGATTGGATAAACAATGATGACAGAAATAAAATTTCTTCTAAACCAGCAGAATGAAGATACTCAAGAATCTCTGCACATTTATCTGTGATATATAAAAATGCTAGTGTTTTTTCAAAGATCAACAAAATGACTAGCCAGACTGATATAAAAGAAAGAGCAACCAAATAGATGCAATAAAAAATGATAAAATCACCACAGATTCTAATTCAAACCATCATCAGAATACTACAAACAACTCTATGAAACTAGTAAACCAGGAAGAAATGATAAATTTGGACTCCTGTTATCCTCTAAGCTAAACCAGGAGAGCCAAACTATGAATAGACCAATAACAAGGTCTGAAGTTGAGCAATTCCTACCATGGCCAGTCCATGGGTTCACAGCTGAATTCTACCAGACACACAAGAGGATCTGTACCATTCCTTCTGAAACTATTCCAAATAATTGAGATTCTACCAAATCATTTTATGAGACCAACATCATCCTGATTCCAAAATGGCAGAGACTCAACAAGAAAAACTTCAGGCCAATATCCATGAACATTGATGCAAAAATCTTCAATAAAATACTGGCAAACCGATTGCAACAGCATTAAAAAAGTTATCCATCATGATCAAGTAGGATTCATCCAGGGATGCAAGGCTGGTTCAACATACGCAAGTCTATTGTAATTCACATAAAGAAGCAAAAACAAAAACCACATGATTATCTCAATTGGGAGGGCATTTGACAAAATTCAACATTTAAGCTAAAACCCTCAATAAACTTGGTATTTGGAACATATCTCAAAGTAATAAAAGCTGTTTATGACAAACCAACAGCCAATATCATACTAATGGGCAAAAACTGGAAGCATTCCTGAAATCCACTGACAAGATGCCCTCACACTGATATTCAACATAGTACTGGAAGTTCTAGCCAGAGCAATCAGGCAAGAAAAGAAATAAATGGTATTCAAATAGGAAGGTAGCCAAATTGTCTCTATTTGCAGACGACATGATAGTATACCTAGAAGACCCCATCACCTCAAAAAGCTCCTGAAACTGATAAGCAACCCAGAAAGTCTCAGGATATAAAATCAATGTGCAAAAATCACAAGCATTCCTATACACAATAACAGACTTAAAGACAAATCAAAAGACTGTTCTGAATTTAAGAAAATAAAATACCTACTTTCATAGGAACATAAGGACTCTTTAAGGAAACTACAAACCACTGCTCAACGAAATAGAGGACAGATGCTCATGAACATTCATTTTGTTGAAAGAATCAATATCTGAAAATGGCACTGCCCAAAGTAATTTACACATTCAATTATATCCATCAAATTGAATTTCTTCAACTGGAAAAAAAACACTTTTATATGGAACCAAAGAGAGCCACACCTAGTCTATCAAAGCAAAGAACAGCGGGAGGCATCACAGACTTCAGACTCTCTACAGTAATCAAAACAGCATGGTTGGTACCAAACAGAGATATAGACCAATGGAACAGAACAGAGCATGAGGCCACAACATATCTAAAAACCATTAATCTTTGATAAACCAGACAAAAAAACAGCAATGGGAAAGATTCCTATTTAATAAATGGTGTTAAGAGCCATATGCAGAAAGCAGCTGGACTTCCTGCCACTAAAATTAACTCCAGATGGATTAAAGACTTAACATAAGACCTGACACCATAAAAACCCTAGAAGAAAATCTAGCAAAACCATTCAGGACACAGGGTAGGCAAGGAATTCATGACCAAAACACAAAAAGCATTGGCAAATAGAAATTGGACCTAATCAAACTCACAGCTTCTATGGCAAAAGAACAGTCACTAGAGTGAATGGCAACCATCAGAATGGGAAAAAAATCTTTAGTTTATCAGACAAATGATATTTATAATTTACAAGAACTCAAACAGATTTACAGGAAAAAACAAACAAGCCCATTCAAAATGGGCAAAGGATATGAACAGACACTTTACAAAAAGACATACATGCCCTGAAATGCTCATCATCACTGGTCATTAGAGATGCAAATCAAAACCACATTGAGATACCATCTCATGATGGCGATCATTAAAAATCTGGAGACAGCAGATGCTGGAGAGGATATGGAGAAGAGACACTCTTACACTTGGTGGGATGATTAGTTCTGTGGAAGACAGTGTGGCGATTCTCAAGACCTAGAAATAGAAATCCATTTTCCCAGCAATCTTATCACTGGGTATATATCAAGGACTATAAATCGTTTTACTATAAGGACACATGCACAGAATGTTCATTACTGTTTACAATAGCAAGACCTGGAACCAACCCAGCCCAACATGATAGACTGGACTGGGCAAATGTGGCATATATTCACCATGGAATATTATGCAGCAATCAAAATGATGAGTTGTCCTTTGTAAGGACATGGATGAATCTGGAGAACATCTCAGCAACCTTCACAAGAACAGAAAAAATACCATATACTCACTCATGGGCAGTAAAATGAGAACACATGGACACAGATCTACTACACTGGGTCTATTGGGGAATGGGAGGGACAAAAGATAGCCTGGGATGAACACCAGGTGTGGGTCAGGGAGGAAGGCAGCAAAACACACTGCCATGTGTGCCTATGACTTACATTCTGATGTATCAAAACCTATAATGCAATAAAAATTAAAAAGAGCTCTGAAATAGATGCCACATAGCATCTAGTATTCCCAGGTATGTATTATTCACTGAGGCTCTGAATCTTTGGAAATATGAAATTGTTTCCTGACTAGTTGACACCGTGTATTAATGACTCTGCCTCTAAATATTAGGGCATATGGTATAGACTAGTGTCTATTCCAAAGTTGAGTATTATTAAGTCAGGCTTTGGTTTTGTGGCCATATAAAATAGACTAGTGTCTATTCCACCTGTGCATTATTTCTGAGTCTGTAAATGAGAGGCTATATAAAGTAGACTCTAACACTTCCCAGGTGTATTACTCAGTAGGCTATTCTTGTGTGACCATATGAAACAGGATGCTGTCTATCTTAAATATTTGTATTATTCGGTGAATCTCTGAATGAGTGGCCATATAGACTGCTGAGTACTTTACATTTGTGCATTATTCACTGAGTTTCGTCAGTGGCCATATAAAATGGAATCCTGACTAATCACACATATATATCCACTGAGGCTGTGAATGTGTGTCTTATAAAATAGACTCCTGGCTACTCCACAGGTGTGCCTTATTTACAGAGGCTCTGAATGCATGTCCATTATAGACTCCAAATTATTCTCCAGGTGTGTATTCAGTGAGGCTCAGAAAATGTGCCATATTAATTAGATTCTTACTACATCAAGAGTCTGTCTTATTCACTGAGGCTCTAAATATGTGTCTACATGAAATACTCATTAACTACACCAAATTCAGTGACACTCCGAAAGAGGCACATAAAAATGTCTCTGACTATTCAGGTGTGCATTAGTGAGACTCTGAATGAGGATAAAATAAATCCTGACTATTTCCCAGGTGTGTACATTTAGTGAGGCTCTGAATGAGTGGCCACAGGAAAGAGACTTCTGACTATTCCCAGGTGTGCATTATTCAGTGATTCTCTGAATGAGTGGCCATAAAAATATACTCAGACTATATCACAAGTGTGTAATATTCAGTGAGGCTGTGAAAGTATATAAACAGACTTCTCATTACTTCACATGTGCATTATTCACTGTTTGTCTGAATGAGTAGCCATGACATAGACTCCTTGTTATTCTCCATGTGTGCATTATTCAAACAGGTTCTGTGAGTGTCCATACCAAATAGACTGACACTTGTGTGTATTACTCAGTGATACAGAATTAGAGTTCATATGAAATAGACTCCTGACTATCACCCAGGTGTGTGTGTTCAGGAAAGCACTTAATTCTATCTTAAACAGCATCTGATTACTCCATTGAAGTTCATTATTCACTGAAATTTTTGAATGAGAATATAAAATAGACACCTGACTATTGCTCCATTTTTGTTATTCTAAGGTTCTAAATGAGTGGTAGTATGAAATAGAATCCAAAATTCTTCAGGGGTATATCATTCAGTGAGGCACAGAATGAGTGGCCATATAAAAAATGCTTGACTATTACCCTGGTGTGGATTATTCACTGAGGTTCTAAATTAGTGGCTACATGAAGTAGACTCTTAACTCTTCCCAGGTGTGTATTATTGAATGAGACTCTGACTAAGTGGGCATAAAAAGAGACTCAGGTGTATTGCCCAGGTGTTCATTACTTACAGAGACTCTGAATGTGTAGCCATTTTGAGTAGACCCTTGACTATTTCTGAGGGAGTCTTATTCACAGAGGCCCTGAACGAGTGTCCATGTGAAAGAGATTCCTGACTTATCAGATATACATATTATTCACTAAAACACTGAAAGAGTGGCCTTATGAAATAGACCCTATTTTACTCCACAGGTGTGCGTTATTTTTTGACTCTCCAAATGAATCACCATTGGAAATAGACTCGTGATTATTCCCACATGTGCAGTATTCGAAGACGTTCTGTATGAGTGTCCATATAAAATAGTCTCCTGACTCTCACACATGTCTGTATCCTTCACGGAGCTGCTTAATTTGGGGCTATTTTAAATAGGGTCCTGACTACTCCACAGCTGTTTATTATGCACTGAAGCTCTGAATGAGAGGCCATATGAAATAGAATCGTTACTATTGCCTCATTGTTCATTATTCGGTAATGCTGTGATTGAGTGGCCATATGACTTGAACTCTGACTATTCTCAAGGTGTGTATTCTTCAGTGAGTTTCTGAATGAGAGACCACATAAAATAGACTCCTGACTCTATCCTCTTGACTATTTCTCAGCTCTGCATTTTCCACTGAGACGCTGGGTGAACAGTCATATCAAATAGTCTCCAGACTCTTCCCAAGGTGTGCATTATTATGTCAGTCTCTAAATACGTGGCTATATATAGAATCCTGAGTATTTTCCAGATATATATAATTCTTCACTGAGGTTCTGAATAAGTGGCCATGTGAAATACACTCCTGAAGTTTCCAAAGGTCTGTATTCTTCTGTGAGGCTCTGAATGAGTGGCCATAAAATAGAGACTCTTGAATACTCCTCAGGCATGCGTTTTTACATTCGGCTCTAAATGAGTGGCTCTACGAAATAGAATCCTGACTTTCCCAAGGTGTATGTTATTCAGTTAGGCTCTGAATATGTGGCTATATGAAATAGAATTCTGACTACAATACAGGTGTTCTTATTCAATGATGCTCTGAAATAGATGCCACATGTAATAGCGTCCTGAGTATTCCCAAGCTATGTATTATTTACTGAGGCTCTGAAACTTTGGCTGTATGAAATTGTTTCTGACTAGTCCACAGGCATGTTTTTTGACTCTGACTCTAAATATTTGGGCATATGGAATAGACTAGTGACTATTCCAAAGTTGTGTATCACTAAGTCAGGCTTTGATTTTGTGGCCATATAAAATAGACTAGTGTCTATTCCACACGTGTGCATTATTCCATGAGGCAGTAAATGAGAGGCTATATAAAGTAGACTCCTAACACTTCCCCAGGTGTGTATTACTCAGTTAGGCTCTTCTTGTGTGACCATATGAAACAGGATGCTGTCTATCTTAAATATTTGTATTATTCAGTGAATCTCTGAATGAGTGGGCATATGAAATAGACTGCTGAGTACTTTACATTTGTGCATTATTCACTGAGGTTACGAGTCAGTGGCCATATAAAATGGAATCCTGACTAATCCACATGTGCATATTATCCACTGAGTCTGTGAATGTGTGTCTTAATAAAATAGACTCCTGGCTACTCCACAGGTGTGCCTTATATACAGAGGCTCTGAATGCGTGTCCTTCGAAAATAGACTCCAAATTATTCTCCAGGTGAGTATTATTCAGTGAGGCTCAGAAAATGTGGCCATATTAATTAGATTTCTTACTACATCAAGAGTCTGTCTTATTCACTGAGGCTCTAAATATGTGTCTACATGAAATAGACTCCTGACCACACCACATTATTCAGTGACACTCTGAATGAGAGGCCTCATAAAATGTCTCCTGACTATTCCACAGGTGTGCATTATTAAGTGAGACTCTGAATGAGGGGATAAAAGTAAATCCTGACTACTTCCCCAGGTGTGTACATTTAATGAGGCTCTGAATGAGTGGCCACAGGAAAGAGACTTCTGACTATTCCACAGGTGTGCATTATTCAGTGATTCTCTGAATGAGTGGCCATAAAAATATACTTCAGACTATATCACAAGTGTGTAATATTCAGTGAGGCAGTGAAAGTGGGGCCATATGAAACAGACTTCTCATTACTCCACATCTGCATTATTCACTGTTTGTCTGAATGAGTAGCTGTATTCTCTCATATGACATAGACTCCTTGTTATTCTCTATGTGTGTATTATTCAAACAGGTTCTGTATGAGTGTCCATACCAAATAGACTCCTGACACTCCACGTGTGTATTACTCAGCAATACACATAATTAGAGTTCATATGAAATAGGATCCTGATCAACACAGGTGTGTATCATTCAGGAAAGCACTTGATTCGTGGCTATCTTAAACAGCATCCTGATTACTCCATTGAAGTTTATTATTCACTGAAATTTAGAATGAGAGGCCATATAAAATAGACACCTGACTATTGCTTCATTTTTTCTTATTCTATAAGGTTCTAAATGAGTGGTAGTATAAAATGGAATCCAAGGATTTTTCAGGTGTATATCATTCAGGAGGCACAGAATGAGTGGCCGTATATAAAATGCTTGACTATTACCCTGGTGTGGATTATTCACTGAGGTTCTAAATTAGTGGCTACATGTAGTAGACTCTTAACTCTTCCCAGGTGTGTATTATTGAATGAGACTCTGACTAAGTGGGCATAAAAAAGAGACTCAGGTGTACTGCCCAGGTGTTCATTACTTACAGAGACTCTGAATGTGTAGCCATTTGGAGTAGACCCTTGACTATTTCTGAAGGGAGTCTTATTCACAGAGGCCCTGAATGAATGTCCATGTAAAAGAGATTTCTGGCTTATCAGATATACATATTATTAACTAAAACACTGAAAGAGTGGCCTTATGAAACAGACGTTATTTTCCTCCACAGGTGTGAGTTATTTTTTGACTCTCCAAATGAATCATCATTGAAAATAGACTCGTGATTATTCCCCACATGTGCTGTTTTCGACGACGTTCTGTATGAGTGTCCATATAAAATAGTCTCCTGACTCTCACACATGTCTGTATCCTTCACGGACCTGCTTAATTTGGGGCTATTTTAAATAGGGTCCTGACTACTCCACAGCTGTTTATTATGCACTGAAGCTCTGAATGAGAGGCCATATAAAATAGAATTGTTACTATTGCCTCATTGTTCATTATCCGGTAATGCTGTGATTGAGTGGCCATATGACCTGAAATCTGACTATTCTCAAGGTGTGTATTCTTCAGTGACTTTCTGAACGAGACCACATTAAATAATATACTCCTGACTCTATCCTCTTGACTATTTCTCAGCTCTGCATTTTCCACTGAGACTCTGGGTGAACAGTCATATCAAATAGTCTCCAGACTCTTCCCAAGGTGTGCATTATTATGTCAGTCTCTAAATACGTGGCTTTATATAGTAGAATCCTGAGTATTTTCCAGATACATATAATTCTTCACTTAGGTGCTGAATAAGTGGCCATGTGAAATACACTCCTGAAGTTTCCAAAGGTCTGTATTCTTCTCTGAGACTCTGAGTGAGTTGCCATAAAATAGAGACTCTTGAATACTCCTCAGGCGTGCGTTTTTACATTTGGCTCTAAATGAGTGGCTCTACGAAATAGAATCCTGACTTTCCCCCAGTTGTATGTTATTCAGTTAGGCTCTGAATATGTGGCTATATGAAATAGAATTCTTACTACAATAGTGAAGTTTTTTATTCAATGATGCTCTGAAATAGATGCCACATGTAATAGCATCCTGAGTATTCTCAAGCTATGTATTATTTTCTGAGGCTCTGAAACTTTGGCTGTATGAAATTGTTTTCTGACTAGTCCACAGGTGTTTATTTTTGACTCTGACTCTAAATATTTGGGCATATGGAATAGACTAGTGACTATTCCAAAGTTGTGTATCACTAAGTCAGGCTTTGATTTTGTGGCCATATAAAATAGACTAGTGTCTATTCCACATGTGTGCATTATTCCGTGAGACAGTAAATAAGAGGCTATATAAAGTAGACTCCTAACACTTCCCCAGGTGTGTATTACTCAGTTAGGTCTTCTTGTGTGACCATATGAAAGAGGATGCTGTCTATCTTAAATACCTGTATTACTCAGTGAATCTCTGAATGTGTGGGCATATGAAATAGACTTCTGAGTACTTTACATTTGTGCATTATTCACTGAGTTTATGAGTCAGTGGCCATATAAAATGGAATCCTGAATAATCCACATGTGCATATTATCCACTGAGTCTGTTAATGTGTGTCTTAATAAAATAGACTCCTGGCTACTCCACATGTGTGCCTTATATACAGAGGCTCTGAATGCGGTCCTTCAAAATAGACTCCAAATTATTCTCCAGGTGAGTATTATTCAGTGAGGCTCAAAAATGTGCCATATAATTAGATTTATTACTACATCAAGCGTCTGTCTTATTCACTTAGGCTCTAAATATGTGTCTACATTAAATAGACTCCTGACCACACCACATTATTTAGTGACACTCCGAATTAGAGGCCACATAAAAATGTCTCCTGACTATTCCACACGTATGCATTATTAGTATTATTATTTTTTTTGAGACGGAGTTTTGCTCTTTTACCCTGGCTGGCGTGCAATGCTGTGATCTCGGCTCACTGCAACCTCGGCCACCTGGGTTCAGGCAATTCTCCTGCCTCCACCTCCCTTTTATCTGGGACTACATGCACACACCACCTTGCTCAGCTAATTTTTTTGTATTTTTAGTAGAGACGGGGTTTCACCACGTTGACCAGGATTGTTGCGATCTCTTGACCTCGTGATCCACCTGCATCGGCCTCCCAAAGTGCTGGAATTAAAGGCTTGAGCCACCGCACCCGTCCTAGGTGGCATTATTAAGTGAGCTCTGAATGACAGGATAAAAGTAAATCCTGACTATTTCCCCAGGTGTGTACATTTAATGAGGCTCTGAATGAGTGGCCACAGGAAAGAGACTTCTGACTATTCCAAAGGTGTGCATTATTCAGTGATTCTCTGAATGAGTGGCCATAAAAAATATACTTCAGACTATATCACAAGTCTGTAATATTCAGTGAGGCTGTGAAAGTGGGGCATATGAAACAGACTTCTCATTACTTCACATGTGCATTATTCACCGTTTGTCTGAATGAGTAGCCATATGACATAGACTCCTTGTTATTCTCCATGTGTGCATTATTAAAATAAGTTCTGTATGAGTGTCCATACCAAATAGACTCCTGACACTCTCTCACGTGTGTGTTACTCAGCGATACACAGAATTAGAGTTCATACGAAATAGACTCCTGACTATCACAAAGGTGTGTATCATTCAGGAAAGCACTTAATTTGTGGCTATCTTTAACATCGTCCTGATTACTCCATTGAAGTTCATTATTCACTGAAATTTTGAGTTAGAGGCCATATAAAATAGACACCTGACTATTGCTCCATTTTTCCTTACTCTATAAGGTTCTAAATGAGTGGTAGTATGAAATAGAATCCCGAGGATTCTTCAGGTGTATATCTTTCAGGGAGGCACAGAATGAGTGGCCATATAAAAAATGCTCGACAATTACCCTGGTGTGGATTATTCACTGAGGCTCTAAATTAGTGGCTACAAGAAGTAGATTCTTAACACTTCCCCAGGTGCGTATTACTCAGTTAGGCTCTTCTTGTGTTACCATATAAAACTGGATGCTGTCTATCTTAAATATTTTTATTATTCGGTGTATCTCTGAATGAGTGGCAATATGAAAGAGACTGCTGAGTACTTTACATTAGTGCATTATTCACTGAGGTTTCGAGTCAGTTTCATATAAAATTGAATCCTGACTAATCCACACGTGTATATTATCCACTGAGGCTGGAATGAGTGTCTTATTAAAATAGATTTCTGTCTACTTCACATGTGTGCCTCATTTGCCCAGGCTCTGAATGCGTGTCCATCGAAAATAGACTCTGAATTATTCTCCAGGTGTGCATAATTCAGTGATGCTCAGAAGATGTGGCCATATTAATTAGATTTCTTACTATATCAAGGGTCTGTCTTATTCACTGAGCCTCTGAATATGTGTCTACATGAAATAGACTCCTGACTACACCACATTATTCAGTGACACTCAGAATGAGAGGCCATATGAAAACATCTCCTGGCTATTCCACAGGTGTGCATTATTTAGTGAGACTCTGAATGAGGGGATAAAAGTAAATCCTGGCTATTTTCTCTGGTGTGTACATCTAGTGAGGCTGTTAATGAGTGGCCATAGGAAAGAGACTTCTGACTATTCTGCAGGTGTGCATTATTCAGTGATTCTCTGAATGAGTGGCCATAAAAAATATACTTCAGACTATATCACAAGTGTAATATTCACATAGGCTGTGAAAGTGGGGCCATATGAAACAGTCTTCTAATTACTCCACATGTGCATTATTCACTGTTTGTCTGAATGAATAGCGTATGACATCGACTCCTCATTATTCTCCATGTGTGCATTATTCAAACAGGTTCTCTTTGAGTGTGCATACCTAATAGACCCCTGACACTCCCCCAGGTGTGTATTACTCAGCGATACACAGAATTAGAGTTCATATGAAATAGACTCCTGAGTATCACCCACGTATGTGTATCATTCAGTAAGGCACTTAATTCGTGGCTATCTTATACAGCGTCCTGATTACTCAATAGGAGTTCATTATTCACTGTAACTTTGAATGAGAGGCCATATAAAATAGGCACCTGACTATTGCTCCATTTTCATTTTTCTATAAGGTTCTAAATGAGTGGTAGTATGAAATAGAATCCTGAGGATTCTTCAGGTTTATATCATTCAAGTAGGCACAGAATGAGTGGCCATATAAAAAATGCTCGACTATTACCCTGGTGTGGATTATTCACTGAGGCTCTAAATGAGTGGCTACATGAAGTGGACTTTTTTTTAGCTGTATGTTGACGTGAATTAGCACGTTTCACTAGATTCTCCAAGACTTTTTTGGCCCCTAAAAAGAATTGTAGAACTCAAAATCCAAAATAGATTAGGCAAATCCTGTTTTAAACTAAAAAATTCTACAACTTTTGTTTAGATTACAATTTTAGAACTGCTTCCCTCAAGTCCTTTTCTTGAACATAGATTCGTAGTGACTTTGCCAGCTCTAGGTTTCAGTTCCCATCCTCTTCCCAGCTTTAATCATTTATCAACAAATAAAGCACTGTCTTAATAAGGAGATGACATCAACTCTATTCAAATCATTGTAATTTAAAAGACCATTCTTATGGTGTAATAAACATGACATACTTTATCACAGCTGAATATATGTGTGTGTATATATATATATATGTGTGTGTGTGTATAATTTTTTTAGGTGGGGTTGAGCAACAGTAATTCCAAACAAAATACAGAGGGGATGACGGAAGTGGGAATCAAGTGATAATTGAAGGGGAGAAGAGAGGCTTTGTTCAAAATAGTAGATGGAACATTTGAATTTATATCTTTTTCTTTTTCTTTCTTTATTTTTAAGAAGGAGAGGAAAAGGGAGGAAGAAAAAGAGGGAGAGAGAACAGGAATATTGCTTTATTCTATGAATGGGTATTAATAATGGCAGATCAATATTTTGTGTATTTAAAGTGGAGAATGTATATTTTATGTATCTAAAGTGGAGAGCACTGTAAGTACTTATTAAGTTTACTTGTTCGGATCTGAGTTCAAATTCTGGATATCCTTATTAATTTTCTGTCACGTTGAGTCTAAATCTCTTTATGGGTCTTATGTATCTGGGTATTAGGATGCATTGATCCTTATACAACTCTATCTTTGTTGCTTTGAAATCTGTTTTATCAAATGCATGAATTGCAACTCCTTTATTTATTTATTTATTTTTGCTCTCCATTTGGTTGGTAAATCTTTCTCCAACCCTTTGTTTTTAGTCTTTGTGTATCTTTGGACCATTAGGTTTTGGCTGTATCTTTTGATTGGGGGATTTAGTCAATTTGAATTAAGGATTACTGCCATTTGATGTTAACTGGCTATTATATCCATTCATTCACGTAAATTCTTCTTTATGTTGATGCTCTTTACTTTTTGGTATATTTTTAGAAAGGCTAATACTGGTTGTTCCTTTCTGTGTGTAATGCTTCTTTCAGAAGTTTTGTAAAGCAGGCCTGGTGGTAATAAAATCTCTGAGTACTTGCTTGTTCATAAAAGATTTTATTTTTCCTTCAATTGTGAAGCACAGTTTGGCAGGATATGAAATTCTGGGCTGAAAGTTGTGTTCTTTAAGGATGTTAAATATCAGCCTCCACTCTCTTCTGGCTTGTAGGGTTTCTGCTGAGAGATCTGCTGTAAGTCTAATAGGCTTCCCTTTGTGGGTAACCTTACCTTTCTCTCTGACTGCCCTTAGTATTTTCTCCTTCGTTTCAACCCTGGTGACTCTAACGATTATGTGCCTTGGGGTTGCTCTTCTTAAGGAATATCATTGTGGTGTTCTCTGTATTGCGTGAGGTTGAATAGTGTCCTGATTTGCAAGATTGGGAAAATTCTCCTGGATTATATTCTGAAGAGTATTTTCCAGCTTGGATTCATTTTCTCCATCACTTTCAGGTACACCTATCAAACGTAGATTAGGTATTTCACATAGTCCCATAATTTTTGGAGAATTTGCTCATTCCTTTATTTTTTTTTTAATTTTTATTGCATTATAGGTTTTGGGGTACATGTGCAGAACGTGCAAGATAGTTGCATAGGTACACATATGGCAGTGTGTTTTGCTGACCTCCTCCCATTCACCCACACTTGGCATTCATCCTCAGGCTATCCCTCCCCAGCCCTCGCCTGCTGTCCCTCCCTCATTCCCCCCAATAGACCCCAGTGTATAGTAGATCGCCTCTCTGTGTCCAGGTGTTCTCATTTTTCTCACCCACGTATGAGTGAGTATATGCGGTATTTCTTTTTCTGTTCTTGTGTCAGTTTGTTGAGAATGATGTTCTCCAGATTCATCCATGTCCTTACAAAGGACACAAACTCATCATTTTTGATTGCTGCATAATATTCCATGGTGTATATGTGCCACATTTTCCCAGTCCAGTGTATCATCGATGGGCATTTGGGTTGGTTCCAGTTCTTTGCTATTGTGTACAGTGCTGCAATGAACATTCGTGTGCATGTGTCCTTATAGTAGAACGATTTATAGTCCTTGGATACATACCCAGTAATGGGATTGCTGGGTCAAATGGTTCTATTTCTAGGTCCAATCGCCACACTGTCTTCCACAATGGTTGAACTAATTTACACTCCACCAACAGTGTAAAGTGTTCCTATTTCTCCACATCCTCTCCAGCATCTGCTGTCTCCAGATTTTTAATGATGCCATTCTAACTGGCAGATGGTATCTCAATGTGGTTTTGATTTGCATCTCTCTAATGACAGTGATGATGAGCATTTTTATGTTTGTTGGCCTCATGTATGTCTTCTTTTGTAAAGTGTCTGTTCATATCCTTTGCCCATTTTTGAATGCTTGTTTATTTTTTCCTGTAAATCTGTTTGAGTTCTTTGTAAATTCTGGATATCAGCCCTTTGTCAGATGTGTAAACTGCAAAGATTTTTCCCATTCTGATGGTTGCCGATTCACTCTAGTGACAGTTTCTTTTCTGCAGAAGCTGTGGAGTTTGATTAGGTCCCATTTGTCTATTTTGGCTTTTGTTGCCAATGCTTTTGGTGTTTTATTCATGAAGTCCTTGCCTACTCCTATGTCCTGAATGGTTTTGCCTAGATTTTCTTCTAGGGTATGGTGTCAGGTCTTATGTTTAAGTCTTTAATCCATCTGGAGTTAATTTTAGTGTAAGGTGTCAGGAAGGGGTCCAGTTTCTGCTTTCTGCACATGGCTAGCCAGTTTTCCCAACACCATTTATTAAATAGATCCTTTCCCCATTGCTTGTTTTGTCTGGTTTATCAAAGATAATATGGTTGTAGATATGTTGTGTTGCCTCCGATGCTCTGTTCTGTTCCATTGGTCTATATCTCTGTTTTCATACCAGTACCATGCTGTTTTGATTACTGTAGCCTTGTAGTATAATTTGAAGTCTGGTAGTGTGATGCCTCCGCTCTGTTCTTTTTGCTTAGAATTGACTTGGCTGCGGGCTCTTTTTGTTCCATATGAAATTCATGGTGGTTTTTCCAGTTCTGTGAAGAAATTCAATGGTAGTTTGATGGGGATAGCATTGATTGTGTAAATTACTTTGGGCAGTATAGCCATTTTCACGATGTTGATTCTTCCTAACCACGAACATGGAATGTTTCTCCATCTGTTTGTGTCCTCTTATTTCGTTGAGCAGTGGTTTGTAGTTTTCCTTAAAGAGGTCCCTTACATTCCTTGTGAGTTGTATTCTAGGTATTTTATTTTCTTTGTAGCACCAGAATGACAGTTCGTTCTTGATTTGGTTCTCTTTAAGTCTGTTATTGGTATAGGAATGCTTGTGAATTTTGAACATTGATTTTATATCCTGAGACTTTGCTGATTGCTTATCAGTTTCAGGAGCTTTTGGCTGAGGTGATGGGGTCTTCTAGGTATACTACATGTCGTCTGCAACAGAGACAATGGCTTCCACCTTTCCTATTTGAATACCCTTTATTTCTTTTTCTTGCCTGATTGCTCTGGATAGATGTTCCAGTACTATGTTGAATGGGAGTGGTGAGAGGGCATCTCCTTGTCAGTGCCCGATTTCAAAGGGAATGCTTCCAGTTTTTGCCCATTAAGTATGATATTGGCTTGGTTTGTCGTAGCTTTTATTACTTTGAGATATGTTCCATCAATACCAAGTTTATTGAGTTTTAGCATAAAGGGCTGTTGAATTTTGTCAAATGCCTTCTCTGCATCAATCGAGATTTTTGTTTTTTGTTCTGTATGTGGTGAAGTACATTTATAAACTTGCATATGTTGAACCAGTGCATCCCCGGATGAATCCTACTTGATCATGATGGATAAGTTTTTAATGTGCTTTTGCCAGTATTTTATTGAAGATTTTGCATCTATGTTCATCATGGATATTGGCCTGAAGTTTTCTTTTCTTGTTGAGTCTCTGCCAGGTTTTGGTATCAGGATGATGTTGGTCTCATAAAATGATTTGGGAAGGGTTCCTCTTTGATTATTTGGAATAGTTTCAGAAGGAATGGTACCAGATCCTCTTTGTGTCTGGTAGAATTCAGCTGTGAACCCATCTGGACCTGGGCTTTTTTTTGTGTGGTAGGCTCTTAATTGCTGCCTCAACTTCAGACCTTGTTATTGGTCTATTCATAGTTTCGGCTTCCTCCTGGTTTAGGCTTGGGAGGACACAGGCGTCCAGGAATTTATCCATTTCTTCCTGATTTACTAGTTTATGTGCATAGAGTTGTTTGTAGTATTCTCTGATGATGGTTTGAATTTCTGTGGAATCTGTGGTGATTTCCCCTTTATCGTTTTTTATTGCATCTATTTGGTTGTACTCTTTTTTCTTTATCAGTCTGGCTAGTGGTCTGTCAGTTTTGTTGACCTTTTCAAAAAACGAACTCTTAGATTTATTGCTGTTTTGAAGGGCTTTTCTTGTCTCTATCTCCTTCAGTTCTGCTCTGATCTTAGTTATTTCTTGTCTTCGGCTAGGTTTTGAGCTTTTTTGATCTTGCTCCTCTAGCTCTTTCAATTTTGACGATAGGGTGTCAATTTTGGATCTCTCCACTCTTCTCATGTGGGCACTTATTGCTGTATATTTCCTCACAGACTGCTTTAAATGTGTCCCGAGTTCTGTATCCATCAGGTTATTTTCCCATGATAGCCCTGGATATTCTTTTAATTTTCTGGTTGACCTGTGAATGACAGTGTCCTGAGTGTTAAAAGTCCTATTATTCTGTAAAATGTCTTGTGTGGTGTTAAAGAGACTTTCCTTATATATCTGGGTGTTTTTACATTGGCTCTAATAATTTATAGATCATAGTGACTTTCTTGTATTATGTTCTTTTCCTGAAAGATATGATTCTTTTGTCTAACTTTTGATCTTTATTCTTTGTAAATTCTATTTTATCTGAGATGAGAATTCTACTTTCTTGCTTTTTGTGTCCATTTGCTTGGTAAATCTTCCTCCATTTTTATTTATTTTGACTATTGTATATTTTGCATATGGTTATTGACAGTCTCTGATGGGTTTGGTTTTATCCAATTTGCCAACAGTTCTTTGATTGGTCCTCCCCATTTACATTTAGGGGTTAATATGTTATGTGATTTGATACTGCATTTTTGATGTAGCTCTGTTTTGCCATTGGTTCATGTAGATTCTTCATTTTGTTGATGCTCTAACTCATGTGTTGAAGGAAAATCTGGAAACGCTTTTTTGTGGAGAGTTCCCAAAACAGGCTTTTCCAGCACTATTTCCGCATATGAAATAGCAGTAAAACTCTGCCTAAAACACAGAAGAAACGTATCCTTGAATCTGCTCTGCTGTGCTTTTTCAGCTAAGGAGTTAAATCTCCGTTAGAATCTGGAGTTAGAAACAGTTTCTGGGAAGAGCTGCGTTTGGACATTCCTGAGTGAATGGGAGTATATGCTGTAAGGAGAACTCTCTCCTTCTA
>CM038405.1:122210688-122247046 GCA_021498475.1 Saguinus midas
ATACCAAATAGACTCCTGACACTCCCACACGTGTGTATTACTCAGCGAAACACAGAATTAGAGTTCATATGAAATAGACTCCTGACTATCACACAGGTGTGTATCATTCAGGAAAGCACTTGATTCAAGGCTATCTTAAACAGCATCCCGATTACTCCATTGAAGTTCATTATTCACTGAAATTTTGAATGAGAGGCCATATAAAATAGACACCTGACTATTGCTCCATTTTTTTATTCTATAAGGTTCTAAATGAGTATTAGTATGAAATAGAATCCCGAGGATTCTTCAGGTGTATATCATTCAGGGAGGCACAGAATGAGTGGCCATATAAAATGCTCAACTATTACCCTGGTGTGGATTATTCACTGAGGCTCTAAATGAGTTGCTACATGAAGTATACTCTTAACTCTTCCCCAGGTGTGTATTATTGAATGAGACTCTGTCTAAGTAGGCATAAAAAAGAGACTCAGGTGTATTGACCAGGTGTTCATTACTTATAGAGACTCTGAATGTGTAGCCATTTGGAGTAGACCCTTGACTATTTCTGAGGGGAGTATTATTCACAGAGGCCCTGAACGAGTGTCCATGTGAAAGAGATTCCTGACTTATCAGATATACATATTATTCACTAAAACACTGAAAGAGTGGCCTTATGAAATAGACCCTATTTTACTCCACAGGTGTGCATTATTTTTTGACTCTCCAAAGGAATCACCATTGTAAATAAACTCGTGATTATTCCCCACATGTGCAGTTTTTGAAGACGTTCTGTATGAGTGTCCATATAAATAGTCTCCTGATTCTCACACATGTCTGTATACTTCACGGAGCTGCTTAATTTGGGGCTATTTTAAATAGGGTCCTGACGACTCCACAGCTGTTTATTATGCACTGAAGCTCTGAATGAGAGTCCATATGAAAGTAGAATCTTTACTATTGCCTCATTGTTCATTATTCGGTAATGCTGTGATTGAGTGGCCATATGACTTGAACTCTGACTATTCTCAAGGTGTGTATTTTTCAGTGAGTTTCTGGACGAGAGACCACATAAAATAGAATCCTGACTCTATCCTCTTGACTATTTCTCAGCTCTGCATTTTCCATTGAGACGCTGGGGGAACAGTCATATCAAATATTCTCCAGACTCTTCCCAAGGTGTGCATTATTGAGTCAGTATCTAAATACGTGGCTATATATAATAGAATACTGAGTATTTTCCAGATATATATAACTCTTCACTGAGTTTCTGAATAAGTGGCAATGTGAAATACACTCCTGAACTTTCCATAGGTCTGTATTCTTCTGTGAGTCTCTGAATGAGCGGCCATAAAATAGAGACTCTTGAATACTCCTCAGGCGTGCGTTTTTACATTCGGCTCTAAATGAGTGGCTCTAAGAAATAGAATCCTGACTTCTCCCAAGGTGTATGTTATTCAGTTAGGCTCTGAATATGTGGCTATATAAAATAGAATTCTGACTACAATACAGGAGTTCCTTATTCAATGATGCTCTGAAATAGATGCCACATGTAATAGCATCCTGAGTATTCCCAAGCTATGTATTATATACTGAGGTTCTGAAACTTTGGCTGTATGGAATTGTTTCCTCACAAGTCCACAGGCATGTATTTTTGACTCGGACTCTAAATATTTGGGCATATGAAATAGACTAGTCACTATTCCAAAGTTGTGTATTACTAAGTCAGGCTTTGATTTTGTGGCCATATAAAATAGACTAGTGTCTATTCCACACGTGTGCAATTATTCCCTGAGGCTGTAAATGAGAGGCTATATAAAGTAGACTCTAACACTTCCCCAGGTGTGTACTACTCAGTTAGGCTCTTCTTGTGTGACCATATCAAACAGGATGTTGTCTATCTTAAATAATTGTATTATTCGGTGAATCTCTGAATGAGTGGCCATATGAAATAGACTGCTGAGTACTTTTCATTTGTGCATTATTCACTGAGGTTACGAGTTAGTGGCCATATAAAATGGAATCCTGACTAATCCACACGTGCATATTATCCAATGAGGCTGTGAATGTGTGTCTTAATAAATAATAGAGAGATGCAAATCAAAACCTCATTGAGATACCATCTCACACCACATTAAAAATCTGGAGACAGCAGATGCTGGAGAGGATGTGGAGAAATAGGTGTTGGTGGGAGTGTAAATTAGTTCAACCATTGTGGAAGACAGTGTGGCGATTCCTTAGGGACCTAGAAATAGAAATTCCATTTGACCCAGCAATCCCAATCTATATTCTATAAAAAGGACTATAAATTTCTACTATAAGGATACATGCACAATGTTCATTGCAGCACTGTTTACAATAGCAAGGACCTGGAACCAACCCAAATGCCCAACGATGATAGACTGGACAGGAAAATGTGGCACATATACACCATGGAATATTATGCAGCAATCAAAATGATGAGTTTGTGTCCTTTGTAGGGACATGGATGAATCTGGAGAACATCATTCTCAGCAAGCTGACACAAAAACAGAAAAGAAACATAGTCTCACTCATAGGTGGGTGAGAAATATGAGAACACATGGACACAGAGAGGTGGTCTACTATACACTGGGACTTGGGGGGAATGGGGAGGGACAGCAGGGGGCTGGGGGATGACTTGGGGATGAATACCAAGTGTGGGTGAGGGGGAGGAAGGCAGCAAAGCACACTGCCATATGTGTACCTATGCAACTATCTTGCACGTTCTTCACATGTACCCCCAAACCTATAATGCAATAAAAATTAAAAAATATATAAAAAAATAAAATAGACTATTGGCTACTCCACAGGTGTGCCTTATTTACAGAGTCTTTGACTGCGTGTCCATCCAAACTAGACTCCAAATTATTCTACAGGTGTGTATCATTCAGTGAGGCTCAGAAAATGTATCCATAGTAATTAGATTCCTTACTACATCAAGAGTCTGTCTTATTCACTGAGGCTCTAAATATATGTCTACATGAAATAGACTCCTGACCACACCACATTATTTAGTGACACTCAGAATGAGAGGCCTCATTAAAATGTCTCCTGACTATTCCACAGGTGTGCATTATTAAGGAGACTCTGAAAGAAGGGATAGAAGTAAATCCTGACTATTTCCCCAGGTGTGTACTTTTAGTGAGGCTCTCAATGTGTGGCCACAGGAAAGAGACTTCTGACTATTCCACAGGTGTGAATTATTCAGTGATTCTCTGAATTTGTGGCCATAAAAATATACTTAAGACTATAACACAAGTGTGTAATATTCAGTGAGGCTGTAAATGTGGGGCATATGAAACAGACTTCTCATTACTTCATATGTGCATTATTCACCATTTGTCTGAATGAGTAGCCATATGACATAAACTCCTTGTTATTCTCCATGTGTGTATTATTCAAACAGGTTCTGTATGAGTGTCCATACCAAATAGACTCCTGACACTCCCACACCTGTGTATTACTCAGCAAAACACAGGATTAGAGTTCATATGAAATAGATTCCTGATTATCACACAGGTGTGTATCATTCAGGAAAGCACTTCATTCGTGGCTATCTTAAACAGCATCCCTATTTCTTCATTGAAGTTCAATATTCACTGAAATTGTGAATGAGGGGCCATATAAAATAGACCGCTGACGATTGCTCCATTTTCCGTTATTCTATAAGGTTCTAAATGAGTGTTTGTATGAAATAGAATTCCAAGGATTCTTCAGGTGTATATCATTTAGGGAGGCACAGAATGAGTGGCCATATAAAAATGCTCGACTATTACCCTTGTGTGGATTGTTCACTGAGGCTCTAAATGAGTTGCTACATGAAGTATACGCTCAACTTTTCCCCAGGTGTGTATTATTAAATTAGGCTCTGTCTAAGTAGGCACAAAAAAGAGACTCAGGTGTATTGACCAGGTGTTCATTACTTATAGAGACTCTGAATGTGTAGCCATTTGGAGTAGACCCTTGATTATTTCTGAGGGTAGTATTATTCACAGAGGCCCTAAACGAGTGTCCATGTGAAAGAGATTCCTTTCTGATCAGATATACATATTATTCAATAAAACACTGAAAGAGTGGCCTTATGAAATAGACCCTATTTGACTGCATAGGTGTGCGTTATTTTTTGACTCTCCAAAGGAATCAGCATTGTAAATAAACTCGTGATTATTCCTCACATATGCAGTTTTCGAAGACGTTCTGTATGAGTGTCCATATAAAATAGTCTCCTGATTCTCACACATGTCTGTATACTTCACGGAGCTGCTTAATTTGGGGCTATTTTTAATAGGGTCCTGACGACTCCATAGCTGTTTATTACACACTGAAGCTCTGAATGAGAGTCCATATAAATTGGAATTTTTACTATTGCCTCATTGTACATTATTCGGTAATGCTGTGACTGAGTATCCATATGACTTGAACTCTGACCATGCTAAAGGTGTGTACTTTTCAGTGAGTTTCTGGATGAGAGACCACATAAAATAGAATCCTGACTCTATCCTCTTGACTATTTCTCAGCTCTGCATTTTCCACTAATATGCTGGGGAAACAGTCTTATCAAATATTCTCCAGACTCTTCCCAAGGCATGTATTATTGAGTCAGTATCTAAATATGTGGCTATATATAATAGAATACTGAGTATTTTCTATATATATATATATAACTCTTCACTGAGTTTCTGAATACGTGGTAATGTGAAATACCCTCCTGACCTTTCTTCTGTGAGTCTCTGAATGAGCGGCCATAAAATACGGACACTTGAATACCCCTCAGGCGTGCGTTTTTACATTCGGCTCTAAAGAAGTGGCTCTATGAAATAGAATCCTGCTTCTCCCCAAGGTGTATGTTATTCATTTAGGCTCTGAATATGTAGCTATATTAAATAGAATTCTGACTACAATACAGGAGTTCCTTATTCAATGATGCTCTGAAATAGATGCCACATGTAATAGCGTCCTGAGTATTCCCAAGCTATGTATTATATACTGAGGTTCTGAAACTTTGGCTGTATGGAATTGTTTCCTCACAAGTCCACAGGCATGTATTTTTGACTCGGACTCTAAATATTTGGGCACATGAAATAGACTAGTCACTATTCCAAAGTTGTGTATTACTAAGTCAGACTTTGATTTTGTGGCCATATAAAATAGACTAGTGTCTATTCCACACGTGTGCATTAATCCCTGAGGCTGTAAATTGGAGGCTATATAGAGTAGACTCCGAACACTTTCCCAGGTGTGTATTACTCAGCTAGGTTCTTCTTGTGTGACCATATCAAACAGGATGCTGTCTATTTTTAATAATTCTATTATTCTGTGAATCTCTGAATGAGTGGGCATATGAAATAGACTGCTGAGTACTTTACATTTATGCATTATTCACTGAGGTTGAGTCAGTGGCCATATAAAATGGAATCCTGACTAATCCACACGTGCATATTATCCACTGAGTCTGTGAATGTGTGTCTTAGTAAAATAGACTTCTGGCTACTCCACATGTGTGCCTTATATACAGAAACTCTGAATGCGTGTTCTTTGAAAATAGATTCCAAATTATTCTCCAGGTGAGTATTATTCAATGAGGCTAAAAAAATGTGGCCATATTAATTAGATCTCTTACTACATCAAGAGTCTGTCTTATTCACTGAGGCTCTAAATATGTGTCTACATGAAATAGACTCCTGACTACAACATTATTCAGTGACACTCCGAATGAGAGGCTGCATAAAAATGTCTCCTGATTATTCCACAGGTGTGCATTATTGAGACTCTGAATGAGGGAATAAAAAAATCCTGACTACTTCCCCAGGTGTGTACATTAAGTTAGGCTCTAAATGAGTGGCCACAGGAAAGAGACTGCTGACTATTCCACAGGTGTGCATTATTCAGTGATTCTCTGAATGATTAAAAAAATATACTTCAGACTGTATCACAAGTGTGTAATATTCAGTGAGGCAGTGAAATTGGGGCCATATGAAACAAACTTCTCATTACTCTACATCTGTATTATTCACTGTTTGTCTGAATGAATAGCTGTATGACATAGTCTCCTTGTTATTCTCAATGTGTGTATTATTCAAACAGGTTCTGTATGAGTGTCCATACCAAATAGACTCCTGACACTCTTCCACATGTGTATTACTCAGTGATACACATAATTAGAGTTCATATGAAATAGGATCCTGACGATCACACATGTGTGTATCATTCAGAAATGCACTTGATTCGTGGCTATCTTAAACAGCATCCTGATTACTCCATTGAAGTTCATTATTCACTGAAATTTAGAATGAGAGGCCATATAAAATAGACACCTGACTATTGCTCCATTTTTTTTTATTCTATAAGGTTCTAAATGATTGGTAGTATGAAATAGAGTCCCGAGGATTCTTTAGGTGTATGTCATTCAGGGAGGCACAGAATGAGTGGCCCTATATAAAATGCCCAACTATTACCCTGGTGTGGATTATTCAGTGAGGCTCTAAATGAGTTGCTACATGAAGTATACTCTTAACTCTTCCCCAGGTGTGATTTATTGAATGAGACTCTGTCTAAGTAGGCATAAAAAAGAGACTCAGGTGTATTGACCAGGTGTTCATTACTTATAAAGACTCTGAATGTGTAGCCATTTGGAGTAGAACCTTGACTATTTCTGAGGGGAGTGTTATTCACAGAGGCCCTGAACGAGTGTCCATGTGAAAGAGATTCTTGACTTATCAGATATACATATTATTCACTAAAACACTGAAAGAGTGCCCTTATGAAATAGACACTATTTTACTCCACAGGTGTGTTATTTTTGACTCCAAAGAATCACCATTGAAATAGACTCGTGATTATTCCCCACATATGCGGTTTTTGAAGACGTTCTTTATGAGTGTCCATATAAACTAGTCTCCTGATTCTCACACATGTCTGTATACTTCACGGAGCTGCTTAATTTGGGGCTATTTTAAATAGGGTCCTGACGACTCCACAGCTGTTTATTATGCACTGAAGCTCTGAATGAGGGTCCATATGAAATAGAATCTTTACTATTGCCTAATTGTTCATTATTTGGTAATGCTGTGATTGAGTGGCCATATGACTTGAACTCTGAGCATTCTAAAGGTGTGTATTTTTTAGTGAGTTTCTGGACGAGAGACCACATAAAATAGACTCCTGACTCTATCCTCACTATTTCTCAGCTCTGCATTTTCCACTGAGACGCTGAACAGTCATATCAAATTCTCCAGACTCTTCCCAAGGTGTGCATTATTAATCAGTATCTAAATACGTGGCTATATATAATAGAATCTGATTATTTTCCAGATATATATAATTTCACTGAGTTTCTGAATAGTGGCCATCTGAAATACACTCTGAACTTTCCATAGGTCTGTATTCTTCTGTGAGTCTCTGAATGACCATAAAATAGAGACTCTTGAATACTCAGGCATGTTTTACATTCAGCTCTAAATGAGTGGCTCTATGAAATAGATCCCATTATATGCAAATCACCATTGAGATACAAAATTAGAACAAGGAACAAAGACAGCAGATTCAAGGATGTAAAATAGAACACCCACATGTTATGAGTATTAGTTCAACCATTGTGAATATGTATTCCTCAGACCTGAAACAGAAATATTTGACTACAATATTACTGTATCCAAAGGACTATAAATGTACTATAAGACACATGTGACAGAATGTTCATTCAGCACTGTTAAATAGAAAAGATTAACACCCAAATGCCCAGATGACAGACTGACTGAAAATGTATATATACACATGGAATATTATGAGCAATCAAAAATGATGAGTTTGTGTCTAGGGACATATGAATCTGAGCATCATTCAGAAACTGACTGAACAGAAAAGTGCATATACTCACCAGGTGGGTGAATAAATAGAACACTGGACACAGAGATGGTCTTAATACATAGACTTGAAAACAGCATGCTGATATTATGAATACAAAATAAGGAAGGCAGCAAAGACATGTGTTCTACAACTATCTTGCTGTATTCTGACATGTACCCCAAATATAACGCATTTGAGAAAAGAAAAAATAGACTTTCTCCAAGGTGTGTGTTATTCAGTTAGGCTCTTAATATGTAGCAATATGAAATAGAATTCTGACTACAATACAGGAGTTCCTTATTCAATGATGCTCTGAAATAGATGCCACATGTAATAGCGTCCTGAGTATTCTCAAACTATGTATTATTTTCTGAGCCTCTGAAACTTTGGCTGTATGAAATTGTTTCCTGACTAGTCCACAGGTGTTTATTTTTGACTCAGACTCTAAATATTTGGGCATATGGAATAGACTAGTGACTATTCCAAAGTTGTGTATTACTAAGTCAGGCTTTGATTTTGTGGCCATATAAAATAGACTAGTGTCTATTCCACACGTGTGCATTATTCTGTGAGGCAGTAAATGAGAGGCTATATAAAGTAGACTCCTAACACTTCCCAGGTGTGTATTACTCAGTTAGACTCTTCTTGTGTGACCATATGAAACAGGATGCTGTCTATCTTAAATACTTGTATTATTCGGTGAATCTCTGAATGAGTGGGCATATGAAATAGACTGCTGAGTACTTTACATTTGTGCATTATTCACTGAGGTTACGAGTCAGTGGCCATATAAAATGGAATCCTGACTAATCCACATGTGCATATTATCCACTGAGTCTGTGAATGTGTGTCTTAATAAAATAGACTCCTGGCTACTCCACATGTGTGCCTTATATACAGAGGTTCTGAATGCGTGTCCTTCGAAAATAGACTCCAAATTATTCTCCAGGTGAGTATTATTCAGTGAGGCTCAAAAAATGTGGCCATATTAATTAGATTTCTTACTACATCAAAAGTCTGTCTTATTCACTGAGGCTCTAAATATGTGTCTACATGAAATAGACTCCTGACTACACCACATTATTCAGTGACACTCCGAATGAGAGGCTGCATAAAAATGTCTCCTGATTATTCCACAGGTGTGCATTATTGAGACTCTGAATGAGGGATAAAGAAAATCCTGACTACTTCCCCAGGTGTGTACATTCAGTGAGGCTCTGAATGAGTGGCCACAGGAAAGAGACTTCTGACTATTCCACAGGTGTGCATTATTCAGTGATTCTCTGAATGATTGGCCATAGAAAATATACTTCAGACTATATCACAAGTGTGTAATATTCAGTGAGGCAGTGAAAGTGGGGCCATATGAAACAGACTTCTCATTACTCACATCTGCATTATTCACTGTTTGTCTGAATGAGTAGCTGTATGACATAGACTCCTTGTTATTCTCCATGTGTGCATTATTCAAACAGGTTCTGTATGAGTGTCCATACCAAATAGACTCCTGACACTCCCCCACATGTGTATTACTCAGAGATACACATAATTAGAGTTCATATGAAATAGGATCCTGATAATCACATTGGTGTGTATCATGAGTATTTTCCAGATACATATAATTCTTCACTTAGGTTCTGAATAAGTGGCCATGTGAAATACACTACTGAAGTTTCCAAAGGTCTGTATTCTTCTCTGAGACTCTGAGTGAGTTGCCATAAAATAGAGACTCTTGAATACTCCTCAGGTGTGTGTTTTTACATTTGGCTTTAAATGAGTGGCTCTAAAATAGAATCTGACTTTCCCCAGTTGTATTATTCAGTTAGGCTCTGAATATGGCTATGAAATAGAATTCTGACTACAATACAGGTTTCTTATTCAATGATGCTCTGAAATAGATGCCACATGTAATAACGTCCTGAGTATATTATATGTATTTCTGAAGCTCTGAAACTTTGGATGTATGAAATTGTTTCCTGACTAGTCCACAGGCGTTTATTTTTATGACTCTAAATATTTGGGCATATGGAATAGACTAGTGACTATTCCAAAGTTGTGTATTACTAAGTCAGGCTTTGATTTTGTGGCCATATAAAAATAGTGTCTATTCCACATGCATTATTCCTGAGGCTGTAAATGAGAGGCTATATAAAACACTCTAACACTTCTCCAGGTGTGTGTATTACTCAGTTAGCTCTTCTTGTGTGACCATATGAAACAGGATGCAGTCTATCTTAAATATTGTATTAGTGAATCTCTGAATGAGTGGGCATATAAAATAGACTGCTGAGTACTTTACATTTGTGCATTATTCACTGAGGTTACGAGTCAGTGGCCATATAAAATGGAATCCTGGCTAACTTACATGTGCATATTATCCACTGAGGCTGTGAATGTGTGTCTTAATAAAATAGACTCCTGGCTACTCCACAGATGTGCTTTATATACAGAGTCTCTGAATGCGTGTCCTTCGAAAATAGACACCAAATTATTCTCCTGGTGAGTATTATTCAGTGAGGCTCAGAAAATGTGGCCATATTAATTTCATTTCTTACTATATCAAGTGTCTGTCTTATTCACTGAGGCTCTAAATATGTGTCTACCTGAAATAGACTCCTGACTACACCACATTATTCAGTGACACTCTGAATAAGAGGCCACATAAATATGTCTCCTGATTATTCCACAGGTGTGCATTATTGAGACTCTGAATGAGGAAATAAAAGAAACTCCTGATTACTTCCCCAGGTGTTTACATTTAATGAGGCTCTGAATGAGTGGCCACAGGAAAGAGACTTCTGACTATTCCACAGGTGTGCATTATTCAGTGATTCTCTGAATGAGTGGCCATATAAAATACTTCAGACAATATCACAAGTGTGTAATATTCAGTGAGGCAGTGAAAGTGGGGCCATATGAAACAGACTTCTCATTACTCCACATTTGCATTATTCACTGTTTGTCTGAATGAGTAGCTGTATGACATAGACTCCTTGTTATTCTCCATGTGTGTATTATTCAAACAGGTTCTGTATGAGAGTCCATACCAAATAGACTCCTGACACTCCCACACGTGTGTATTATTCAGCGATACACATAATTAGAGTTCATATGAAATAGGATCCTGACGATCACACAGGTGTGTATCATTCAGAAAGCACTTGATTCGTGGCTATCTTAAACAGCCTCCTGATTACTCCATTGAAGTTCATTATTCACTGAAATTTAGAATGAGAGGCCATATAAAATAGACACCTGACTATTGCTCCATTTTTCTTATTCTATAAGGTTCTAAATGAGTGGTAGTATGAAATAGAATCCCGAGGATTTTTCAGGTGTATATCATTCAGGGAGGCACAGAATGAGTGGCCCTATATAAAATGCTCGACTATTACACTGGTGTGGATTATTCACTGAGGTTCTAAATTAGTGGCTACATGTAGTAGACTCTTAACTCTTCCCCAGGTGTGTATTATTGTATGATACTCTGACTAAGTGGGAATAAAAAAGAGACTCAGGTGTACTTCCCAGGTGTTCATTACTTACAGAGACACTGAATGTGTAGCCATTTGGAGTAGAACCTTGACTATTTCTGAGGGGAGTCTTATTCACACAGGCCCTGAACGAGTGTCCATGTGAAAGAGATTCCTGACTGATCAGATATACATATTACTAACTAAAACACTGAAAGAGTGGCCTTATGAAACAGACCTTATTTTCCTCCACAGGTGTGCATTATTTTTTGACTCTCCAAACGAATCAACATTGGAAATAGACTCATTATTATTCCCCACATGTGTGGTTTTCGAAGACGTTCTGTATGAGTGTCCATATAAAATAGTCTCCTGACTCTCACACATGTCTGTATCCTTCACGGACCTGCTTAATTTGGGGCTATTTTAAATAGGGTCCTGACTACTCCACAGCTGTTTATTATGCACTGAAGCTCTGAATGAGAGGCCATATGAAACAGAATTGTTACTATTGCCTCATTGTTCATTATTAGGTAATGCTGTGATTGAGTGGCCATATGACCTGAACTCTGACTATTCTCAAGGTGTGTATTCTTCAGTGACTTTCTGAACGAGAGACCACATTAAATAATATACTCCTGACTCTATCCTCTTGACTATTTCTCAGCTCTGCATTTTCCACTGAGACTCTGGGTGAACAGTCATATCAAATAGTCTCCAGACTCTTCCCAAGGTGTGCATTATTATGTCAGTCTCTAAATACGTGGTTTATATAGTAGAATCCTGAGTATTTTCCAGATACATATAATTCTTCACTTAGGTGCTGAATAAGTGGCCGTGTGAAATACACTCCTGAAGTTTCCAAAGATCTGTATACTTCTCTGAGACACTGAGTGAGTTGCCATAAAATAGAGACTCTTGAATACTTCTCAGGCGTGCGTTTTTACATTTGGCTCTAAATGAGTGGCTCTACGAAATAGAATCCTGACTTTCCCCAGTTGTATGTTATTCAGTTAGGCTCTGAATATGTGGCTATATGAAATAGAATTCTGACTACAATAGAGGAGTTTCTTCAATGTTGCTCTGAAATAGATGCCACATGTAATAGTGTAGTGAGTATTCTCAAGCTATGTTTTATTTTCTGAGGCTCTGAAACTTTGGCTGTATGAAATTGTTTTCTGACTAGTCCACAGGTGTTTATTTTTGACCCTGACTCTAAATATTTGGGCATATGGAATAGACTAGTGACTATTCCAAAGTTGTGTATCTAAGTCAGGCTTTGATTTTGTGGCCATATAAAATAGACTAGTGTCTATTCACACGTGTTTTATGAGGCAGTAAATGAGAGGCTATATAAAGTAGACTCTAACACTTCCCAGGTGTGTATTACTCAGTTAGACTCTTCTTGTGTGACCATATGAAACAGGATGCTGTCTATCTTAAATATGTATTAGGTGAATCTCTGAATGAGTGGCATATGAAATTTATTGCAGCATTGTTTAAAATAGAAGAATGGAAACCCAAATCCCAGTGATAGACTGGACTAAAATGTGGCACATATACACCATGGAATATTATGCATATCAAAAATGATGAGTTGTGTTCTTTGTAAGGACATGGATGAATGAAATAATTCTCAATAAAACTGACACAAGAGAAAAAATACACATATATTCACTCATAGGTGGGTGAAAAATGAAACACATGGACACAGAGGCAGTCTCTTACACTGGTTATTTGAATAACAGCAAAACTGAATACACAGGGTGAATGCAAGTGTTGAATGAGGCTCACACTGCAAGTGAGACCTATGACTATCTTCCGTTCTGCATTACAAAACCTGAATGCAATAAAATTGAAAAAAGTGAGGTTCAAGAGAAAAAAGAAATAGACTCTACTTTACATTTGTGCATTATTCACTGAGGTTGAAGTAGTGTCATAAAATGGAATCCTGACTATTCCACATGTGCATTATTATCCACTGAGTCTGTGAATGCATAAAATAGACTCCTGACACTCCAGGTGTGTATTACAGAGCTCTGAATGCGTGTCCATTTGAAAAGACACCAAATTATTCTCCTGGTGAGTATTATTCAGTGAGGCTCAAAATCCATATTAATTATATTTCTTACTATAGTCTGTCTTTTTCACTGCTCTAAATAGTCTACCTGAAATAGACTCCTGACTACATCACATTATTCAGTGACATAAATGAGAGGCTATAAAAATGTCTCCTGATTATTCACAGGTGTGTATTATTGAGACTCTGAATGAGTGGATAAAAAAATGCTACTTCCCATTGTGTACATTCAGGCTCTGAATGCGTGGCCACAAAAGAGACTTCTCACAGTGGTGAATAGTCTAATGATATTCACAGGTGCATTATTGAGACTCTGAATGAGGAGATTAAAAAAATCCTGACTACTTCCCCAGGTGTGTACATTTAGTGAGGCTCTGAATGAGTTGCCAGAGACTTCTGACTATCCCACAGGTGTACATTATTCAGTGATTCTCTGAATGAGTGGCCATAAAAAATATACTTCAGACTATATCACCAGTGTGTAATATTCAGTGAGGCAGTGAAAGTGGGGCCATATAAAACAGACTTCTCATTACTCCACGTCTGCATTACTCACTGTTTTTCTGAATGAGTAGCAGTATTCTCTCATATGAAATAGACTTCTTGTTATTCTCCATGTGTGTATTATTCAAACAGGTTCTGTATGAGTGTCCATACCAAATAGACTCCTGACTACTCCACAGCTGTTTATTACACTGAAGCTCTGAATGAGAGGCCATATGAAATAGACTCCTGACTATCACACATGTGTATCATTCAGGAAAGCACTTGATTCATGGCTATCTTAAAAAGCATCCTGATTACTCCATTGAAGTTCATTATTCACTGAAATTTAGAATGAGAGGCCATATAAAATAGACACCTGACTATTGCTCCATTTTTTCTTATTGTATAACGTTCTAAATGAGTGGTAGTATAAAATAGAATACCGAGGATTCTTCAGGTGTATATCATTCAGGGAGGAACAGAATGAATGGCCCCATATAAAATGCTCCACTAATACCCTGGTGTGGATTATTCACTGAGGATCTAAATTAGTGGCTACATGAAGTAGACTCTTAACTCTTCTCCAGGTGTGTATTATTGAATGAGACTCTGACTAAGTGGGAATAAAAAAGAGACTCAGATGTATTGCTCAGGTGTTCATTACTTCCAGAGACTCTAAATGTGTAGCCATTTGGAGTAGGCCCTTGATTATTTCTGAGGGGAGTCTTATTCACTAAGGCCTTGAACGATTGTCCATTTAAAGAGATTCCTGACTTATCAGATATACATATTATTCACTAAAACACTGAAAGAGTGGCCTTATAAAACAGACCCTATTTTGCACCACAGGTGTGCATTATTTCTTGACTCTCCAAACGAATCACCATTGGAAATAGACTCGTGATTATTCCACACATGTGCGGTTTTCGACGATGTTCTGTATGAGTGTCCATATAAAATAGTCTCCTGATTCTCACACATATCTGTATACTTCACGGAGCTGCTTAATTTGGAGATATTTTAAATAGCGTTCTGACTACTCCACAGCTGTTTATTACACACTGAAGCTCTGAATGAGAGGCCTTATGAAATAGAATCGTTACTATTGCCTCATTGTTCATTATTCAGCAATGCTGTGATTGAGTGGCCATATGACAGGAACTCTGACTATTCTCAAGGTGTGTATTCTTCAGTGACATTCTGAACGTGAGATCACATTAAATAATATAATCCTGACTCTATCCTCTTGACTATTTCTCAGCTCTGCATTTTCCACTGAGACACTGGGTGAACAGTCATATCAAATAGTCTCAGACTCTTCCCAGGTGTGTATTATTGAGACTCTGAATGAGTGGATAAAAAAATCCTGACTATTCCACATGTGCATTATTCAAACAGGTTCTGTATGAGTGTCCATATAAAATAGACTCCTGACTACTCCACAGCTGTTTATTACACTGAAGCTCTGAATGAGAGGCCATATGAAATAGACTCCTGACTACTCCACAGCTGTTTATTACACTGAAGCTCTGAATGAGAGGCCATATGAAATAGACTCCTGACTACTCCACAGCTGTTTATTACACTGAAGCTCTGAATGAGAGGCCATATGAAATAGACTCCTGACTACTCCACAGCTGTTTATTACACTGAAGCTCTGAATGAGAGGCCATATGAAATAGACTCTGATTATTCCACAGGTGTGTATTATTGAGACTCTGAATGAGTGGATAAAAAAATCCTGACTATTCCACAGGTGTGTATTACACTGAAGCTCTGAATGAGGCCATATGAAATAGAATCGTTACTATTGCCTCATTGTTCATTATTCAACAATGCTGGTTGTGGCCATATGACAGGAATCTGACTATTCTCAAGGTGTGTATTTATTGACATTCTGAATGAGATATTAAATAATATAATCCTGACTCTATCCTCTTGACTATTTCTCAGCTCTGCATTTTCCACTGAGACACTGGGTGAACAGTCATATCAAATAGTCTCAGACTCTTCCCAGGTGTGCATTATTTTAAGTCAGCCTCTAAATGAGTGGCTTATATTAGAATCCTGAGTATTTTTTCAGATATATGACTCTTCACTTCAGTGCTGAATAAGTGGCCATGTGAAATACACTCCTGAAGTTTCCAAGGTCTGTATTCTTCTGAGCTCTGAATGAGTTGCCATAAAATAGACTCTTGAATACTCCTCAGGCGTGCTTTTTACATTCGGCTCTAAATGAGTGGCTCTACGAAATAGAATCCTGACTTTCCCAGTGTGTGTTATTCAGTTGGGTTCTGAAATGTGACTATAGAAAATAAATTCTGACTACTTCTGTGTTCCTTATCATGATGCTCTGAAATAGATATACATGTAGCTCCTGGTATTCATGTGTTATTTACTGAGGCTCAAAACTGGCCATATGAAATTGTTCTGACTAGTCCACAGGCATGTATTTTTGACTCTGACTCTAAATATTTGGGCATATGAATAGACTAGTGACTATTCCAAATTGTGTAGTCAGTCTTTGATTTTGTGGCCATATAAAATAGACTAGTGTCTATTCCACATGTGCATTATTCAATGTAAATGAGAGGCTATATAAAGTAGACTTTACACTTCCCAGGTGTATTACTCAGTTAGACTCTTCTTGTGTGACCATATGAAACAGGTGCTGTCTATCTTCAATATTGTATTATTCTGTGAATCTCTTAATTAGTGGCATATGAAAGAGTATTTACATTTTGTGCATTATTCACTGAGGTTACGAGTCAGTGGCCATATAAAAAGAATCCTGACTAATTCACATGCATATTATCCACTGAGTCTGAATGTGTGTCTTAATAAAATATACTCTGGCTACTCTACAGGTGTATTATATTCAGAGGCTCTGAATGTGTCCTTAAAATAGACTTAAATTATTCTCCAGGTGTATTATTCAGTGAGGCTCAAAAAATATGTCATATTAATTAGATTTCTACTACATCAAGAGTCTGTGTATTCACTGAGAAAGATGTGTCTACTTAAATAGACTCCTGACCACCACATTATTCAACACTCAATTAGAGGCCACATAAAATGTCTCCTGACTGTTCCACATATGCATTATTATTAATCAGAGATTTTGCTCTTGACATGGAGTGCAATGTGTGATCTCCTCACTGCAATCTGGCCATCTGGGTTAGATTCTCCTATCCATTTGTGTTACATGAAGTACTGTGGTTGTTTGTATTTTTAGTAGACTTTCTGTGACCATTGTCTCTTAATGTGATAGATGGCCTAAAGTGCTGGAATTATCTTACTGAATCTAGGTGAGCATTATGTGAGGCTCTGAATGAGAAAAATAAATCCTGACTATTCATGTGTATATTTAGAGGCTCTGAAAGTGGGCCATAAAGAGACTTCTGACTATTCCACAGCATTATTCAGTGATTCTGAAGTGGCCATAAAAAATACTTCCTATATCAGAAGTCTGTAATTATTCAGTGAGGCTGTGAAAGTGCATATGAAAGACTTCATTACTTCACATGTGCATTATTCAGTTTGTCTGAATGAATAATACATAGACTCCTTGTTATTCTTCATGTGTGCATTATTAAAATAAGTTCTGAATAAGTGTCCATAAATAGACTCTGACATTCTCAGGTGTGTTACTCAGCTCACAATTGAGTTCATCTGAAATAGACTCTGACTATCACAAAGGTGTGTATCATTCAGGAAGGCTTAATTTGTGGCTATCTTAACAGCGTCCAATTACTCCATTGAAGTTTATTATTCAAATTTTGAGTTAGAGGCCATATAAAATAGACACCTGACTATTTCTCCATTTTTGTCTATATGGTTCTAAATGGTGGTAGTATGAAATAGAATCCATTCTTCAGGTGTATATTATCATTCAGGAGGCACAGAATGAGTGCCATATAAAAATGCTACAATTCCTGGTGTGGATTATTCACTGAGGCTCTAAATTAGTATAAAGTAGATTTAACACTTCCCTGCGTATTACTCAGTTAGGCTCTTCTTGTGTTACCATATAAAACTGGATTCTGTCTATCTTAATATTTTTATTCAGTCTAACTCTGAATGAGTGGTAATATGAAAGAGACCTTTGTACATTGTGCATTATTCACTGAGGTTTTGAGTCAGTTTCCATATAAAATGGTCTGACTAATCACACATTATATTATCCACTGAGGCTGGAATAGTGTCTTAATAGATTTCTGTCTACTCCACATGTGCCTCATTTTCCCAGGCTCTGAATGCATGTCCATGAAAATAGACTGATTATTCTGTGTGCATAATTCAGTGATGTTCAGAAGATATGGATTAATTAGATTTCTTACTACATCAAGTCTGTCTTATTCACTGAGCTCTGAATATGTGTCTACATAAATAGACTCCTGAATACACCACATTATTCAGTGACACTCAGAATGAGGCCATATGAAAACATCTCCTGGCTATTCCAGGTGTGCATTATTTAGTGAGACTCTGAATGAGGAATAAAAGTAAATCCTGGCTATTTTCTCTGGTGTGTACATTAGTGAACTAGTGGTGGCCAGGAAAGAGACTTCTGACTATTCTGCAGGTGTGCATTATTCAGTGATTCTCTGAATGAGTGGCCATAAAAATATCGACTATATCACAGTGTAATATTCATAGGCTGTGAAAGTGGGCCATGAACAGTCTTCTACTCCACATGTGCATTATTCACTGTTTGTCTGAATGAATAGCCTATGACATCGACTCCTCATTATTCTCCATGTGTGCATTATTCAAACAGGTTCTCTTTGAGTGTGCATACCTAATAGACTCTGACACTCCCCCAGGTGTGTATTACTCAGCGATACACAGAATTAGAGTTCATATGAAATAGACTCCTGAGTTCACCCAGTATGTATCATTTAAGGCACTTAATTCGTGGCTATCTTACAGCGTCCTGATTACTCAATAGGAGTTCATTATTCACTGTAACTTTGAATGAGAGGCCATATAAAATAGGCACCTGACTATTGCTCCATTTTTCATTTTTCTATAAGGTTCTAAATGAGTGGTAGTATGAAATAGAATCCTGCGGATTGTTCAGGTTTATATTATTCAAAGGCACAGAATGAGTGGCCATATAAAAATGCTTGACTATTACCCTGGTGTGGATTATTCACTGAGGCTCTAAATGAGTGGCTACATAGTGACTTTTTATTATTATTATTATTTTAATTTTTTATTGCTTATAGGTTTGACATGTGAGAACATGAGATAGTTCATTACACATATGTCTTTGTGTTTAATTAGACTTTTTTCTGGAGACTATTATTATTTCACTGATTCTCAGAGCAATTGTAGAACTCAAATCCAAAATAGATTAGGCAAATCCTGTTTTAAATTTAAAAAATCTACAACTTTTGTTTGGATTACAATTTTAGAACTCTTCCTCAAGTCCTTTTCTTGAACATAGATTGTAGTGTATTTTAGCTCTGGTTTCAGTTCATCCTCTTCTCAGCTTTAATCATTTATCAACAAATAAAGCACTGTCTTAATAAGGAGATGACATCAACTCTATTCAAATCATTGTAATTTGACTATTTTTATGGTGTAATAAACATGACATACTTTATCACAGCTGAATATTATTGTGTGTGTGTGTGTGTGTGTGTGTGTGTGTGTGTGTGTGTGCATAATTTTTTTAGGTGAGTTGAGCAACATTCAAACAAAATACAGAGGAATGACAGTGAATCAAGTGATAATTTAATGAAGAAACTTTGTTCATAATAGTAGATGGAACATTTGAATTTATATCTTTCTTTTCTTTCTTTATTTTTAAGAGAGAAAAGGAGGAAGAAAAGAGGAGAGAACAGGAATATTGCTTTATTCTACATGGGTATTAATAATGGCTGATCAATATTTTGTGTATTTAAAGTAATGTATATTTATGTATCTAAGGGAGAGCACTGTAAGTACTTATTAAGTTTACTTGTTCCGGATCTGAGTTCAAATTCTGGATATCCTTATAATTTCTGTCGTTGAGTCTAAATCTCTTTTCTTATGTATCTGGGTATTAGATGCATTGATCATATACAACTCTGTCTTTGTTGCTTTAAATCTGTTTTATCAATGCATGAATTGCTCCTTTTATTTATTTGTTATTTTCTCTCCATTTGGTTGGTAAATCTTTCTCCAACTCTTTGTTTTAGTCTTTGTGTATCTTTGAATATAAAATGGTCTGGATGTACATTAGGTTTTGGCTGTATCTTTTCATTGATTTAGTCGATTTGAATTAGTTACTGCCATTTGATGTTAACTGGCTAATATCCATTCATTCATGTAAATTCTTCTTTATTTGATGCTCTTTACTTTTTTGGTGTATTTTTAGAAAGGCTAATACTGGTTTCTTTCTGTGTGTATTCTTTCAGAAGTTTTTGTAAAACAGGCCTGGTGGTAATAAAATCTCTGAGCTTGTTCATAGATTTTATTTTCATTCAATGTGAAGCACAGTTTGGCAGATATGAAATTCTGGGCTGAAATTTGTGTTCTTTCAGGATGTTTCAGCATTCTCTTCTCTGGGGTTTCTGCTGATCTATGTAGTCTGATAGGCTTCTTTGTGGGTAACCTTAGCTTTCTCTCTGGCTGCCCTTAGTATTTTCTCCTTCGTTCAACTGGTGAATCAATTATGTGTCTTGAGTTGCTCTTGTATCTTTGTGGAGTTTTCTGTATTACCTGAGGTTGAATAGTGTCCTGCTTTGCTAGATTGGAAAATTCTCCTGGATAATATCCTGAAGAGTATTTTCCAGCTTGGTCATTTTCTCCATCACTTTCAGTACACCTATCAAACGTAGATGTATTTCACATAGTCCCATAATTCTAGAATTTACTCATTCCTTTTTTATCCTTTTTCATTCTTGTCTTCTGGTTTTATTTCATTAAGTTAGTCTTCGACCTTTGATTCTTTCTTCTGCTTGATCAATTCAGTTATTCAAACTTGTGCATATTTCACTAAGTTCTCGTGTTGTATTTTCAACTTCATTAGTTCATTTACATTCCTCTCTGTATTTTCCATTCTTTTAACATTTCTCAAACATTTTTTCAAAGTTCTTAGTTTTTTACATTCAGTTAGAACAAGTTCTTTCAGCTCAAAATTTTTATCATCCACTTTCAAAGCCTACTTCAGATAATGGAACACAGTTCTTTTCCATCAGGGCTTCCATTGCTGATGAGATTGCTATCCCTGTGAGGAAGAGGGTTCTGATTTTGGGTATTCTCATTTTAGGCTGATATTTTCCTTTATTGTGATTTTATCCATCTGTTGTCTTTACAATTAGCGCCTTTCTGATTAGGTTCTGGTGGACCTCCAATTTATTGATTCCCAGTGCTGGAATTCAAAACACTAAAGCCAACTAGCAGCGATAAGATTGATGGTGCACTTCTGCCTGGGAATCTCGGTGCTTCCTTCTTGAGTCGCAACAAGCGGCCCTGCCTTCCTGAGTTCCAAACACCAGTCAGTGATCCAGTCCCGTTTACTGTGCAAATGCTGCCGTGAAACAAAATTGCCAGACTACAAAAGTCGCGCTGGCGTGAAGCTCCTCTGAAATCTTCTGATTCAGGGTGACAAAATTCCTCTGAAAATGTGGCATCCTCAAGTTTACCGAGCTTTCACTGGGAGCTATCAAAAGCTGTTAGCTATCAGCCATCTTGGATTAAAATGAAGTGGACTCTTAACTCTTCCCCAGGTGTGTATTATTGAATGCGTCTCTGACTAAGTGGGCATAAAAAAGAGACTCAGGTGTATTGCCCAGGGGTTTGTTACTTACAGAGACTCTGAATGTGTAGCCATTTGGAGAAGACCCTTGACTATTTTTGAGGGTAGCTTTATTCACAGAGGCCCTGAACGAGTGTCCATATGAAAGAGATTCCTGACTTATCAGATAGACATATTATTCACTAAAACACTGAAAGAGTGGCCTTATGAAATAGACCCTATTTTACTCCACAGGTGTGCGTTATGTTTTGACTCTCCAAATGAATCACCATTTGAAATATGTTAGTGATTATTCCCCACATGTGCAGCATTTGAAGAGGTTCTGTATGAGTGTCCATATAAAATAGTCTCCTGACTCTCACACACGTTTTATCCTTCACGGAGCTGCTTAATTTGGGGCTACCTTAAATAGGGTCCTGACTACTCCACAGCTGTTTATTACACACTGAAGCTCTGAATGAGATGCCATATGAAATAGAATCATTACTATTGCCTCATTGTTTATTATTCGGTAATGCTGTGATTGAGTGGCCATATGACTTGAACTCTGACTATTCCCAAGGTGTGTATTCTTCAGTGAGTTTCTGAACAAGTGACCACATAATATAGACTCCTGACTCTATCCTCTTTACTATTTCTCAGCTCTGCATTTTCCACTGAGTCGCTGGGTGAACGGCCATATCAAATTGTCTCCAGACTCTTCCCAAGGTGTGCATTATTAAGTCAGTCTCTAGATATGTGGCTATATATAATAGAATCCTGAGTATTTTCCAGATATATATAATTCTTCACTGAGGTCCTGAATAAGTGGCCATGTGAAATACAGTCCTGAAGTTTTCAAAGGTCTGTATTCTTCTGTGAGGCATAAAATAGAGACTTCTGAATACTCACCAGGCGTGAGTTTTTACATTCGGCTCTAAATGAGTGTTTATACAAAAGAGAACCTCGACTTTCCCCAAGGTGTATGTTATTCAGTTAGGCTATGAATATGTGGCTATACCAAATAGAATTCTGACTAAAATACCGGTGTTCCTTATTCAATTAAGCTCTGAAATAGATGCCACATGTAATAGCGTCCTGAGTATTCCCCAGGTATGTATTATTCACTGAGTCTCTGAAACTTTGACCATATAAAATTGTTTCCTGACTAGTCCACAGGTGGGTATTATTGACTCTGATTCTAATATTTGGGCATATGGAATAGACTAATGCAACACCACATTAAAAACTTTATCCATCATGATCAAGAAGGATTCATCCCGAGAATCCAAGTCTGGTTCAACATACACAAGTCTATAAACGTCATTCACTACATTAACAGAACCAAAAACAAAAACCTCATGATTATCTCAGTTGATGCAAAAAAGGTATTTGACAAAATTCAACAGCGCTTTGTGCTAAAAACTCTCAATAAACTCGGTATTGATGAAACATGTCTCAAAGAGATAAACGCTATTTATGACAAACCAACAGCCAATATTATACTTTAAAAAAAAATTTTATTGCATTATAGGATTTGGGGTACATATGCAGAACGTGCAAGGTAGTTGCATAGGTACACACATGGCAGTGTGTTTTGCTGCCTTCCTCCCCTTCACCCACACTTGGCATTTATCCACAGGCTATTCCTCCCCAGCCCTCCCCGCTGTCCCTTCCCCATTCCTTCCAATAGACCCCAGTGTGTAGTAGACCCCCTCCCTGTGTCCATGTGTTCTCAATTTTCTCACCCGCCTATTAGTGAGAATATGAGGTATTTCTTTTTCTGTTCTTCTGTCAGTTTGCTGAGAATGATGTTCTCCAGATTCATCCATGTCCTTACAAAGAACACGAACTCATCACTTTTGATTTCTGCTTAATATTCCATGTTGTATATGTGCCACATTTTCCCAGTCCAGTCTATCATCAATGGGCATTTGGGTTGGTTCCAGGTCTTTGCTATTGTAAACAGTGCTGCAATGAACATTCATGTACACGTGTCCTTATAGTAGGGCAATTTACAGTTCTTTGGATATATAACCAGTAATGGGATTGCTGGGTCAAATGGAATTTCTATTTCTAGGTCCTTGAGGAATTGCCACACTGTCCTCCATAATGGTTGAATTAATTTACACTCCCACCAACAGTGTAAAAGTGTTCCTCTTTCTCCACATCCTCTCCAGCATCTGCTGTCTCCAGATTTTTTAATGATCGCCATTCTAACTGGCGTGAGATGGTATCTCAATGTGGTTTTGATTTGCATCTCTCTAATGACCAGTGATGATGAGCATTTTTTTATGTGTTTGTTGGCCTCATGTATGTCTTCTTTTGTAAAGTGTCTGTTAATATCCTTTGCCCATTTTTTAATGAGCTTGTTTGTTTTTTTTTCCTGTAAATCTGTTTGAGTTCTTTGTAAATTCTAGATATCAGCCTTTTGTCAGATGTGTAAACTGCAAAGATATTTTCCCATTCTGATGGTTGCTGATTCACTCTAGTGACTGTTTCCTTTGCCGTGCAGAAGCTGTGGAGTTTGATTCGGTCTCATTTGTCTATTTTGGCTTTTGTGGCCAATGCTTTTGGTGTTTTGGTCATGAAGTCCTTGCCTACTTCTATGTCCTGAACAGTTTTGCCTAGATTTTCTTCTAGGGTTTTTATGGTGTCAGGTCTTATCTTTAAGTCTTTAATCCATCTGGAGTTAATTTTAGTGTAAGGTGTCAGAAAGGGGTCCAGTTTCTGCTTTCTGCACATGGCTAGCCAGTTTTTCCAACACTATTTATTAAACAGGGTATCCTTTCCCCATTGCTTGTTTTTGTCTGGTTTATCAAAGATTATATGGTTGTAGATATGCTGTGTTGCCTCTGATGCCTCTGTTCTGTTCCATTGGTCTATATCTCTGTTTTTTACCAGTACCATGCTGTTTTGATTACTGTAGCCTTGTAGTATAAATTGAAGTCTGGTAGTGTGATGCCTCCGGCTGTGTTCTTTTTCCTTAGAATTGACTTGGCTATGCGGGCTCTCTTTTGGTTTTATATGAAGTTCGTGGTGTTTTTTTTCCAGTTCTGTGAAGAAATTCAATGGTAGTTTGATCGGGATAGCATTGATTGTGTAAATTACTTTGGGCAGTATAGCCATTTTTACGATATTGATTCTTCCTAACCACGAACATGGAATGTTTCTTCATTTGTTTGTGTCCTCTCTTATTTCGTTGAGCAGTGGTTTGTAGTTTTCCTTAAAGAAGTCCCTTACGTTTCTTGTGAGTTGTATTCCTAGGTATTTTATTTTCTTTGTAGCAATTGTGAATGGCAGTTCGTTCTTGATTTGGTTCTCTTTAAGTCTGTTACTGGTGTATAGGAATGCTTGTGATTTTTGCACATTGATTTTATATCCTGAGACTTTGCTGAAGTTGCTTATCAGTTTCAGGAGTTTTTGGGCTGAGGTGATGGGGTCTTCTAGTTATACTATCATGTCGTCTGCAAATAGACATTTTGGCTTCCACCTTTCATATTTGAAGAGCCTTTATTTCTTTTTCTTGCCTGATTGCTCTGTGTTATTCAGTTCCTTCAATTCATTCATATTCCTCTCTAAGTTGTCCGTTCTTCTCATCATTTCCTCGAGTCTTTTTTCAAATATTTTTTCAAGGTTCTTAGTTTCTTTGCACTGATTTAGAACATGTTCTTTTAGCTCCCTGAAGTTTCTCATTATCCACTTTCTGAAGTCTCATTCCATTATTTTGTCACACTCATTCTCTGTCCAGCTTTGTTCCTTTGCTGGTGAGGAATTTTGGTTCTTTGTAGGAGGTGAGGTGTTTTGGTTTCAGGTGTTTTCCTCCTTTTGCGCTGGTTTCTTTTCATCTTTATGGATTTATCCACCTGTCGTCTTAGTAGTTGCTGATTTTCAATTGGGTCTCTGGTGGACATATTGTTGATGATGAAATTTCTGTAGTTTTACTCTAATGGCCTAGCTCCTCTGCTGTACAGCTGAGGTCCTCCAGGCCCTCCTTGTCTGGGGTACACCTGTAGCTGGAACAGTGAGGAGATACTACCAGTTTCTTCTTCACTATCTTTGTTTCAGAATGATGACCAAATATCAGTCTGATTAGTTCTTTTTTGGGTGACTGTTTGGACATACTGGGGTCAGGAGCTGCAGGGACGGTCTGTGCTTTATAGGAGCTCAGTGCTGAGCTGTGAGCTCCTTGTTCATTCAGGATGTTGGGAGGATATATTTTATATCTGCTGCAACAGAACTCATAAAACCTCCATTTTTTTCCTTAGATGCTCTGTCTCAGGAGTTTAGGCTTTCTTTGAGTATCTGTTGCACTTTCTGCCCTTATACAGTCTATTCACTATTTGCCTGGGGGCTCCACCCTGTAGCGCAGGTCCACCCTCCTGCTATGGGCTCTGTTTGCTGTGGTTCACTCCGCCCTCTTGGTGGAGTCTCTATTATGGCAGGTTGACTCAGCAATGGCAGGTTGCCTTAGCCCTGGGAGGTCAGTATGATTGTCCTTAGTGCTGACGCCCCTCCCCACCGGGCTGCACCGATTGATGCCCGCAGCAAAATTCTCAGCCCAGCACCTCCAGTAGGCCCTGCTTGTCCCCATGAGGTGTGACCCACCAGGCTTGATCACTCAGCTCCTGCCTCAGAATCTGTCCTCTCTCTCTCTCTCTCTTCCTCTCCCAAGCTGAACAGTTGACTCTCACTGGTGCCCCAGTAGCCTGCTGATAGGGCACTGGTATCCATGATCTCCCATGCAGCTGTCCACTGGCTCAGATCACGTTTCCCAGGAATATCCTGTCTGGCTCATTGTCCAAGTCCCATTCAATCAGATGGACATGCCAATCTGCCCTTCAAAACTCAGGTTGCCGGTTTAACAGGGCACCCAGACCAGTGAGTTTGTGCCATGTACGCTGTGCTGTGCGCCCAGCCAGACTGTGAGCCGGCTGAAAGATCTGTGTCTCTCCACACCTGGGATTTTCAACGTTCTGTGGGCAAAAGGACCTGAGAATGCGGCTAAAACTCACCCTCTGCACCTTCACTGAGAGCTGCAATCCTGAGTCACCTATACAACGCCATCTTGACTCCAATATCATACTTAATGAGCAAAACTGAAGCATTCACAGAAATCCAGCAGAGACAAGATGCCTCTCTCACCACTCCTTTTCAACATAGTACTGGAAGTTCTAGCCACAGCAATCAGACAACAAAAGAAATAAAGGGTATTCGAATAAAAGGAGACCAAATTGTCTCTATTCACGACGACATGATAATATACCTAGAAGACCCATGTCTCTGTCAAATAACTCACTATATATTTAGTGAGGCTCTCAATGAGTGCCCACAGAAAGAGACTTCTGACTATTCAAGGTGTGCATTATTCATTGATTCTCTGAATGAGTGGCCATAAAAATACTCCAGACTATATCACAAGTGTGTAATATTCAGTGAGGCTGTGAAAGTGGCCATATGAAACAGACTTCTAATTACTCCACAAGTGCATTATTCACTGTTTGTCTGAATGAGTAGCTATGAAATAGACTCCTGATATTCTCCATGTTTGCATTATTCAAACAGGTTCTGTATGAATGTTCATACCAAATACACCTGAAACTCCCAGTGTGTATTACTCAGCGATACACAGAATTAGAGTTCATATGAAATAGACTCCTGACTATCACACAGGTGTGTATCATTCAGGAAGGCACTTAATTTGTGGCTATCTTAAACAGCATTGATTACTCCATAGAAGTTCATTATTCACTGAAATTTGAATGAGAGGCCATATAAAAAGACACCTGACTATTGCTCCATTTTTATTATTCTATAAGGTTCTAAATGAGTAGTATGAAATACAATCCTGAGGATTCTTCAGGTATATCATTCAGGAGGCACAGAATGAGTGGCCATATAAAAATATCGACTATTACCCTGGTGTGGATTATTCACTGAGGCTCTAAATGAGTGGCTACATAAAAGACTTAACTTCCCAGTGTGTATTATTGAATGAGACTCTGACTAAGTGGGCATAAAAAGAGACTCAGGGTGTATTGCCCAGGTGTTCATTACTTACAGAGACTCTGAATGTGTAGCCAGTATACCCTTGACTATTTCTGAGGAGTATTATTCACAGAGGCCCAGAAAGTGTCCATGTGAAAGAGATTCCTGACTTATCAGATATACATATTATTCACAGAAACACTGAAAGAGTGGCCTTATGAAATAGACCCTATTTTACTCCACAGGTGTTTTTGACTCTCCAAATCACCATTTGAAATAGACTAGTGATTATTCCACATGTGCAGTATTCAAGAGGTTCTGTATGAGTGTCCATATCAAATAGTCTCCTGACTCTCACAAATGTGTATCATCACAGCTGCTTAATTTGGGGCTACCTTAAATAGGGTCCTGACTACTCCACAGCTGTTTATTATGCACTGAAGCTCTGAATGAGATATGAAATAGAATCTTACTATTGCCTCATTGTTTATTATTCGGTAATGCTGTGATTGAGTGGCCATATGACTTGGACTCTGACTATTCCCAAGTGTGTATTCTTCAGTGAGTTTCTGAACGTGACCACATAAAATAGACTCCTGACTCTATCCTCTTGACTATTTCTCAGCTCTGCATTTTCCACTGAGTCACTGGGTGACAGTCATATCAAATAGTCTCAGACTCTTCCAGGTGTGCATTATTCAGTCAGTCTCAAATACGGCTATATAATAGAATCCTGATTCCAGATATATATAATTCTTCACTGAGGTTCTGAATAAGTAATATGAGAAATACACTCCTGACTTTCCATAGGTCTGTATTATTCTGTGAGGCTCTGAATGAGTGGCCATATAATAGAGAACCTCAGGCATGCATTTTTTTACATTCGCTCTAAATGAGTGGCTCTGAAATAGAATCCTGACTTTCCCAAGGTGTATGTTATTCAGTTAGGCTCTGAATATGTGGCTATGAAATAGAATTCTGACTACAATACACAGGTGTTCTTATTCAATGAAGCTCTGAAATAGATGCCGTAATAGCGTCCTGAGTATTCCCCAGGTATTATTCACTGAGGCTCTGAAACTTTGGCCATATAAAATTGTTTCTGACTAGTCCACAGGTGTATTATTGACTCTGACTCTAAATATTTGGGCATATGGAATAGACTAGTGACTATTCCAAAGTTGTGTATTACTAAGTCAGGCTTTGATTTTGTGGCCATATAAAATAGACTAGTGTCTATTCCACGTGTGCATTATTCCTGAGGCTGTAAATGAGAGGCTATATAAAGTAGACTCCTAACACTTCCCAGGTGTATTACTCAGTGAGGCTCTTCTTGTGTGACCATATGAAACAGGATGCTGTCTATCTTAAATATTGTATTATTCAGTGAATCTCTGAATGAGTGGCTATATGAAATAGACTGCTGAGTACTTTACATTTGTGCATTATTCACTGAGGTTATGAGTCAGTGGCCATGAAATGGAATCCTGACTAATCACACGTGCATATTATCCACTGAGTGAATGAGTGTCAAATAAAATAGACTCCTGGCTACTCAGGTGTGCATTATTACGAGGCTCTGAATGCATGTCCAAATAGACTCAAATTATTCTCCAGGTGTGTATTATTCAGTGAGGCTCAGAAGATGTGGCCATATTAATTAGATTCCTTACTATATCAAGGGTCTGTCTTATTCACTGAGGCTCTGAATATGTGAAAAACTGACTACACCACATTATTCAGTGACACTCGAATGAGGGGCCACATGAAAAAAGTCTTCTGACTATTCTTTGTGCATTATTCAGTGACTCTGAATGAGGATAAAATAGAACTGACTATTCCCAGGTGTGTAATATTGGTGAGGCTGTGAAAGTGGCCATATGAAACAGACTTCTAATTACTCCACATGTGCATTATTCACTGTTTGTCTGAATGAGTAGCATATCATAGACTCCTCTATTCTCCATGTGTGCATTATTCAACAGGTTCTGTATAGTGTCCATACCAATAGACTCCTGACACTCCCCAGTGTGTACTCAGTGATACAGAATTAGAGTTCATATGAAATAGACTCCTGACTATCACAGGTGTGTATCATTCAGGAAGGCACTTAATTCGTGGCTATCTTAAACAGCGTCCTGATTACTCCATAGAAGTTCATTATTCACTGAAACTTTGAATGAGAGGCCATAAAATAGACACCTGACTATTGCCATTTTATTATTCTAAGGTTCTAAATGAGTGGTATATAAATAGAATCCATTCTTCAGGTGTATATCATTCAGGGAGGCACAGAATGAGTGGCCATATAAAAATGCTCGACTATTACCCTGGTGTGGATTCACTGAGGCTAAATGAGTGGCTACAAGTAGACTCTTAACTCTTCCCAGGTGTGTGTATTATTGAATGACTCTCTAAGTGGGCATAAAAGAGACTCAGTGTATTGCCCAGGTGTTTGTTGACTCTGAATGTAGCCATTTGAGTAGACCTTGACTATTTCTGAGGGAGTATATTCACAGAGGCCCTGAACAGTCCATGTGAAGAGATTCCTGACTTATCAGATATACATTATTCACTAAACACTGAAAGGTGGCCTTATGAAATAGACCTATTTTTCCACAGGTGTGCGTTATTTTTACTCTCAAACGAATCACCATTTTAAATAGACTAGTGATTACCACATGTGCAGTATTGAAAGGTTCTGTATGAGTGTCCATATAGTCTCCTGACTCTCACAAATGTGTGTCTTCAGAGCTGCTTAATTTGGGGCTACCTTAAATAGGGTCCTGACTACTCCACAGCTGTTTATTGCTGAAGCTCTGAATGAGAAATATGAAATAGAATCTACTATTGCCTCATTGTTTATTATTCGGTAATGCTGTGATTAAGCATATGACAACTCCTATTTAAATGTGTATTCTTCAGTGAGTTCTGAAGAGTGACCACATAAAATAGACTCCTGACTCTATCTCTTGACTATTTCTCAGCTCTGCATTTTCCTGAGTCGCTGTGAGGTCATATCAAATAGTCTCAGACTCTTCCAGGTGTGCATTATTAAGTCAGTCTCAAAATAATGGCTATATAATAGAATCCTGAGTATTTTCAGATATATATAATTCTTCACTGAGGTTGTGAATAACATGAAATACACTGAAGTTTCCATAGGTCTGTATTCTTCTGTGAGGCTCTGAATGAGTGGCCATATAATAGAGACTCCTGAATATTCCTCAGGCATGCATTTTACATTGGCTCTAATGAGTGACTATGAAATAGAATCCTGATATTCCCAAGGTATAATAAGTTAGGCTCTGATATGTGGCAAAGGTAGACTTCTGACTAAAACACAAGTGTTTATTGAAGTTCTGATTGAAATGAAGCCCTGAGTATTAGGTATAATATTCACTGAGGCTAAACAAAAAAAGACTTAACTTTCCCCAGGTGTATTATGAATGACTGACTAAGGGCATATAAGAAAGATTCCCAGATTAATACAGAGACTTTGAATGTGTAGATCTTTAAAGTAGACTCTGACAATTTCTGAGAAAGTATTATTCACAGAGGCCCTGAACGAGTGGCCATGTGAAAGAGATTCATGACTTATCAGATATACATATTATTCTCTGAAACACTAAAAAGTGGCCTTATGAAACAGACCCATTTTACTCCACAGGTGTGTGTAATTTTTGACTCTTCAAACGAATCAACATATGAAATAGACTAGTGATTATTCCCCAAATGTGCAGTATTCAAAGAGGTTCTGTATGAGTGTCCATATCTAGTCTCCTGACTCTCACATGGGTGTATTATTCAGGAGCTGCTTAATTTGGGGCTACCTTAAATAGGGTCCTGACTACTCCACAGCTGCTTATTATGCACTGAAACTCTGAATGAGAGGCCATATGAAAGAGTTCTTACTATTGCTCCATTGTGCATTATTTGGTAATGCTGTGATATATTACCTGGACTCTGACTATTCCCAAGGTGTGTATTCTTCAGTGAGTTTCTGAATGAGTGACCACGTAAAATAGACACCTGACTCTATCCTCTTGACTATTTGTCAGCTGTGCATTTTCCACTGAGTCACTAGGTGAATGGTCATATCAAATAGTCTTCAGACTATTCCCCAGGTCTGCATTATTTAGTGAGTCTCAGAATAAGTGGCTATATGTATAGAATCCTGAGTATTTTCCAGATATATATAATTTTCAGTGAGGTTCTGAATAAGTGGGCATGTGAAATACACTGAGTTTCCATAGGTCTGTATTATTTTGTGAGGCTCTGAATGTGTGGCCATAAATAGAGACTCCTGAATACTCAGACGTGCATTTTTAAATTTTTATTGCATTTAGGTTTTGGGGTACATGTGCACAACGTGCAAGATAGTTGCATAGTACACACATGGCAGTGTGCTTGGATGCCTTCCTCCCTTCACCCACATTTGGCATTTGCCCCAAGCTATTCCTCCTAAGCTCCCTTCCCGCTGTCCTCCCATTCCCCAATAGATTCCAGTGTGTAGTACCTCCTCCTGTGTCCATGTGTCTCATTTTCACACCGCCTATGAGTGAAAATATGTGTATTTCCTTTTCTGTTCTTGTGACAGTTTGCTGAGAATGATGTTCTCCATATTCATCCATGTCTTACAAAGGACATAAACTCGTCATTTTGATTGCTGCATAATATTCCATGGTGTATATGTGCCACATTTTAGTCAGTCTATCATCGATGGCATTTGTTGGTTCCAGTCTATGTAAACAGTGCTGCAATGAACATTCGATGTGTCTTATAATGAGACATTATAGTCCTTTGGATATATACCAGTAGATTGCTGGTCAAATAAATTTCTATTTCTAGGTCCTTGAGAATTCACTGTCTTTACAATGGTTGAACTAATTTACACTCCCAGTGTAAGAGTGTTTCTTTCTCACTCTCCATCTGTTGTTCCAGATTTTTTAATGATATATTCTAACATGAGATGGTATCTCAATGTGGTTTTGATTTGCATCTCTCTAATGACCAGTGATGATGAGCATTTTTGTGTTGTTATTTCTGTATGTCTTCTTTATAAAGTGTCTGTTCATATCCTTTGCCCATTTTTGAATAGGCTTGTTTTACTGTAAATCTGTTTGAGTTCTTTGTAAATTCTGGATATCAGCCTTTGTCAGTTGTAAACTGCAAGATTTCTGATCTGTTGGTTGCCATTCCTCTGTACAGTTCTTTTGCTGCAAAATGTGGAGTTTGATTAGGTCCATTTTCTATTTTGGCTTTTTTATTGCCAATGCTTTTGGTGTTTTTGGTCATGAAGTCTCCTACTCCTACTGAATGTTTTGCCTAGATTTTCTTCAGGGTTTTATGGTGTCAGTCTTATGTTTAAGTCTTTATCCATCTGGAGTTAATTTTAGTGTAAATGTCAAGTGGTCCAGTTTCTGCTTTCTGCACATGGCTGAGTTTTAACACCATTTATTAAACAGAATTCTTTCCATTGCTTGTTTTTTCTGGTTTATCAAAGATTATCTGGTTGTAGATATGTTGTTTGCCTGATGCCTCTGTTCTGTTCCATTGGTCTGTATCTGTTTGGTATAGTACCATGCTGTTTGATTACTGTAGCCTTAGTATAGTTTGAAATGGTAATTGATGCCTCCGCTGTGTTCTTTTGCTTAAATTGACTTGGCTATGGGCTCTCTTTTGGTTCCATATAAAAATTCATGGTGGTATTTTTTCAGTTCTGTGAGAAAATTCAATGGTAGCATATAGCGTTGATTCTGTATACTTTGGGCAGTATAGCCATTTCACATTGATTCTCTAACCATGAACATGGAATGTTTCTCCATCTGTTTGTGTCCTCTCTTATTCCTGAGCAGTGGTTTGTAGTTTCTTGAAGGGTCCCCCTTGTAAGTTTATTCACAGGTATTTTATTCTTTGTAGCATTGTGAATATTATCTCTTGATTTGTTCTTCTGTCTGTTATTGTGTGTATAATGCTTGTGATTTTGCACATTGATTTTATCTGAGACTTTTGAAGTTATCAGTTTCAGTAGATTTTGGGCTGTGAAATGGTCTTCCAGGTATACTATCATGTCATCTGCAAATAAAGACAATTTGGCTTACCTTTCTTATTTGAATACACTTTATTTCTTTTCTTGCCTGATTGCTCTGCTAGAATTCAGTACTATGTTGAATATGGTGAAGCATTTTTGTCTAGTGCTGAATTTCAAAAAATGCTTCAGTTTTGCTCATTAATATTATATTGGCTGTTGGTTTGTATTAAATAGCTTTTATTACTTTGAGATATGTTCCATCAATACCAGTTTATTGAGGGTTTTTAGAATAAAGGGCTGTTGAATTTATTCAAATGCCTTCTCTGCCTCAATTGAAATAATCATGTTTTGTTTTTGTTTCTGTTAATTTGTGAATGACTTTATAGACTTGTGTATTAACCATCCTGTATCCCCATGAATCACTTGATCATGATGGATAAGTTTTCTAATGTGCTGTTGAATCATTTGCCAGTATTTTAGGAAAATTATGCATCTATTTCATCATGAATATTGGCCTGAAGTTTTCTTTTTGAGTCTCCTGTTTATATCAGGATGATGTTGGTATCATAAATTATTTGAAAACTCTGGAATTATTATGGTTTCAGAAATGGTACCAGCTCCTCTTGTGTGTCTGGTAGAATTCCTGTGAACCCATCTGAGGCTTTTTTGTGTGGTGATGCTGCCTCAAGTTCAGACCTTATTATTGGTCTATTCATAGTTTTGTTCTATGGTTTAGCTTTAGAACATGCAGGAATTTATCCATTTCTTACTGGTTTCTGTGCACAGAGTTGTTTGTAGTATTCCAGTGATTTGAAGTGAACTGTGGTGACCAGATTGCACAGGTTGGCCCATCAGTCTCAGTGGTCTCAGTTGATCTTTTGAAAACCAGTATTGAACTGTGAAAATCTGTCTCATCTCTTTTGGTTCTGCTCTGAGCAGAGTCTTCTCTATTTTGAGTACATCATATTAGGCTATGAATCTCTGTGATATTATCAGGCATTTCTTGATCTGATTAAAAAATGAGCTATTTTTGATTTTTAGTGAGCTTTTCAGTGTCTCATCTTTGATCTATTATGTGTCTAGTTAATTGAGCCACATGCTTTGAGTTTTATTAATCTTGCTTCTCTAGTTTTTCAATTTTGACAATAGGTGTCAATTTTGGATCTCTCACTCTTCATTCACTTATTGCTGATATTTCTCTACAGACTGCTTTAAATGTGTCCCAGATTTCTGGTGTGTTGTGTCTGCTTTTTCAAAGAACTTTTTTCTGCCTTCATTTTTTTATCAAACATCAAAAGCCAGTTGTTCAGCCCATGAAGCTGTGCTCTGAGTTATTTCTGAATGAGTTCAACTGATTTCACTATGGAAGAGATTGAGTTATGTTTTCAGTTGTTTTGCATTTGCTGAGAGTGCTTACTCCATTATGTGGTCAATTTTGGAGTATATGATGGTGCTGAGAAGAATGTATATTCTGTGGATTTGGGATGGAGAGTTCTTTAAATGTCTATCAGGTTTGCTTGTTCCAGGTCTGAGTTCAAGTCTGATATCCTGTTAATTTTCTGTCTGGTTGATCTGTCTGATATTGACAGTGGAGTTAAAGTCTCCCACTATAAATGTAGTCTGTCTCTTTGCAAGTCGTTAAGAACTTGCTTATGTATCTTGTTCCTGTTGTCCATATATTTAAATCGTTATTTTCTTGTTGTATTGATCCTTTACCATTATGTTATGACCTCTTTGTCTCTCTTGATCTTTGTTGCTTTAAAGTCATTTTATCAGACATGAATTGCAACTGTTGCTTTTTTGCTCCATTTGCTTGGTAAATCTTTCCATCCTATATTTTGAGCTTTGTGAATCCTTGCATGTGAGATGGGTTTTTGACACAGCACACCATGGGTGGTATTTATTCAATTTGCAGTCTGTGTCTTTTGATTGGTGCATTTAGCCATTTTCATTTAGGTTAATATTGTTATGTGTGATTTGATACTGCCATTTTGATGCTAGCTTCATTTTGTTCATTGGTTGATGCAGATTCTTCATTTTGTTGATGCCCTTTAGCATTTGTATGTTTATAGAATGGCTGGTACTGATTTTTCTTTTCTATGTGTAGTGCCTCAGGAGCTAAAGCAGGCCTGGTGGTGACAAAATTCTGAGTACTTGCTTGTTAAAAGATTTTATTCTTCCATCTCTTAAAAAGCTCAGTTTGGCTGGATATGAAATTTGGGTTGAGTTCTTTAAGGATGTTGAATATTGGCCCCACTCTTCTGGCTTGTAGAGTCTCTGCCATAGATCTGCTGTGAGTCTGATGGCTTCCTTTGTGACCTGACCTTTCTCTCTGGCTGCCAGTATTTTCTTCATTTCAACCTGGCAAATCTGACGATTATGTGCCTTGAGTTGCTCAGAATATGTTTGTGGTGATCGTGAAGTAGGCACTATGAACGTGCCAGTCTTACAGATGAGGATGCTGGGAGGTAGGCAAGATGACTGCCCCAGGTGGAGGAGCAGGCCCATGAGAAACCTGGCAAAGGAATGTCTGATGCCAAGACCCATGTGATGGGCTAAACCGGTGTAACACCTCCCAATGGATGGGTGCAAGGCACCAACACATTTGCTGTGAATAATTTACAAAACAGGAGGCAGGTGCAATGGCCCAGGCCTGCAATCGCACCTTCACAGAAAGCAGAGGTAGGAGGATTGCTTGAATCCAGTAGTTTAAGATCAGCTTG
>CM038405.1:122247146-122285414 GCA_021498475.1 Saguinus midas
TACATTCTTCTCAGCACCACATCACACCTACTCAAAAATTGACCACATGATTGGAAGTAAAGCACCCCTCAGCAAATGCAAAACAACTGAAATCATAATAAAAAGTCTCTCAGACCATAGTCCAATCAAGTTGGAATTCAGAATTCAGAAACTAACTCAGAACCGCACATCTTCATGGAAACTGAACAACTGGCTTTTGAATGTTCATTGGATAAACAATGAAATGAAGGCAGAAATAAAGAATTTCTTCACAACCAATGAGAATGAAGACACAACATAACAGAATGTCTGGGACACATTTAAAGCAGTCTGTAGAGGAAAATATATAGCAATAAGTGCCCACATGCAAAGAATGGAGAGATCCAAAATTGACACCATATCGTCAAAATTGAAAGAGGTGGAAGAGAAAGATCAAAAAAGCACAAAACCTAGTGGAAGACAAAGAATAATTAAGATAAAAGCAGAACTGGAAAAGATAGAGACACAAAAAACCCTTCAAAAAATTAATGAATCCAAGAGCTGGTTTTTCGAAAAGATCAACAAACAGACAGACCACTAACCAAACTGATAGAAAAAAAGAGGACAACCAAATTGATGCAATAAAAAACGATAAAGGAAAAATCACCACAGATTCCACAGAAATTCAAACCATCATCAGAGAATATTACAAACAACTCTATGCACATAAACTAGTAAACCAGGAAGAAATGGATAAATTCCTGGAAACCTGTGTCCTCCCAAGCCTAAACCAGGAGGAAGCCAAAACTATGAATAGACCAATAACAAGGTCTGAAGTTGAGACAACAATTAAGAGCCTACCACACAAAAATGCCCTTGTCCAGATGGGTTCAAAGCCGAATTCTACCAGACACACCAAGAGAATCTGGTACAATTCATTCTGAAACTATTCCAAATGATTCAAAAAGAGGGAACCCTTCCCAAATCATTTTATGAGACCAACATCATCCTGATAACAAAACCCGGCAGAGCCTCAACAAGAAAAGAAAGCTTCAGGCCAATATCCATGATGAACATAGTTGCAATAATCTTCAATAAAATACTGGCAAAAGGATTGCAAAAGCACATTAAAAAACTACAAGGCTACAGTAATCAAAACAGCATGGTACTGGTACCAAAACAGAGATATAGATCAATGGAACAGAACAGAAGCATCGGAGGCAACACAACATATCTACAACAGTATTATCTTTGATAAACCAGACAAAAACAAGCAATGGGGAAAGGACTTCCTATTTAATAAATGGTGTTGGGAAAACTGACTAGTCATGTGCAGAAAGCAGAAACTGGACCCCTTCCTGACACGTTACACTGAAATTAACTCCAGATGGATTAAAGACTTAAACGTAAGACCTGACACCATAAATACCCTAGAAGAAATTCTAGGCAAAACCATTCAGGACATAGGAGTAGGCAAGGACTTCATGAATAAAACACCAAAAGCATTGGCAACAAAAGCCAAAATAGACAAATGGGACCTAATCAAACTCCACAGCTTCTGCATGGCAAAAGAAACTATCACTAGAGTGAATCGGCAACCATCAGAATGGGAAATACTCTTTGCAGTTTACACATCTGACAAAGGGCTGATATCCAGAATTTACAAAGAACTCAAACAGATTTACAGGAAAAAACAAACAAGCCCATTCAAAAATTGGCAAAGGCTATGAACAGACACTTTACAAAAGAAGACATACATGAGGCCAAAAAACATATGAAAAAATGTTCATCATCACTGGTCATTAGAGAGATGCAAATCAAAACCATATTGAGATACCATCTCACGCCAGTTAGAATGGCGATCATTAAAAGATCTGGAGACAGCAGATGCTGGAGAGGATGTGGAGAAATAGGAACACTCTTACACTGTTGGTGGGAGTGTAAATTAGTTCCACCATTGTGGAAGACAGTGTCGCAATTTCTCAGGGACCTAGAAATAGAAATTCCATTTGACCCAGCAATCCCATTACTGGGTATCTATCCAAAGGACTATAAATCGTTCTACTATAAGGACACATGCACCACAGAATGTTCATTGCAGCACTGTTTACAATAGCAAAGACCTGGAACCAACCCAAATGCCCAACGATGATAGACTGGACTGGGAAAATGTGGCACATATACACCATGGAATATTATGCAGCAATCAAAAATGATGAGTTTGTGTCCTTTGTAGGGACATGGATGAATCTGGAGAACATCATTCTCAGCAAACTGACACAAGAACAGAAAAAGAAATACCGCATATACTCACTCATAGGTGTGTGAGAAAAATGAGAACACATGGACACAGAGAGGCGGTCTACTATACACTGGGGTCTATTGGGGGGAACTGGGGAGGGACATCGGGGGGGCTGGGAAGGGATAGCCTGGGGATGAATGCCAAGTGTGTGTGAAGGGGAGGAAGGCAGCAAAACACACTGCCATATGATTATCTATGCAACTATCTTGCACGTTCTGCACATGTACCCCCAAACCTATAATGCAATAAAAATTAAAAAAAAACTTATCCATCATGATCAATTATGATTCATTCCGGGGATTCAAGGCTGGTTCAACAGAGGCAAGTCTATAAATGTCATTCACCACATTAACAGTACGAAAAACAAAATCCACATGATTATCTTAATTGATGCACAGAAGGCTTTTGACAGAATTCAACAGCGCTTTATGCTAAAAACTCTCAATAAACTTTGTATTGATGGAACATATCTCAAAGTAATAAAAGTTATTTATGACAAACAAACAGCCAATATCATATTTAATGGGCAAAACCTGGAAGCATTTTCTTTGAAATATGGCATGAGGCAAGGATGCCCTCTCTCACGACTCCTATTTAACATAGTACTGGAAGTTCTAGGCAGAGAAATAAGCAAGAAAAATAAATAAAGGTATTTGAATAGAAAAGAAGGAAGCCAAGTTGTCTCTATTTGCAGACGACATGATAGTATACGTAAAAGACCCCATCACCTCAGCCAAAAAACTCCTGAAACTGTTAAGCAATTTCAGCAAAGTCTTAGGATATAAAATAAATGTGCAAAAATCACAGGCATTCCTATACACCAATAACAGACTTAAAGAGAACCAAATCAAGAACGAACGGCCATTCACAATTGCTACAAAGAGAATAAAATATCTAGGAATACAACATAAAAGGAAGGTAAGGCACCTCTTCAAGGAAAACTACAATGAAATTGGTACTGCGCAACGAAATAAGAGAGGATACAAACAGATGGAGAAATATTCCATGTTCGTGGTTAGGAAGAATCAATATCGTGAAAATGACTATACTGCCCTACGTAATTTACACAATCAACGCTATCCACATCAAGCTACCATTGAGTTTCCTCAGAGAACTGGAAAATACCACCATGAACTTCACATGGATCCAAAGGAGAGCTCGCATAGCCAAGTCAATTCTAAGCCATAAGAACACAGCGGGAGGCACCACACTACCAGACATCAAACTATACTACAAGGCTACAGTAATCAAAACAGCATGGTAATTGTACCAATACAGAGATAGAGACCAATGGAACAGAACAGAGGCATCGGAGTCCAGAAAACATATCTACAACCATATAATCTTTGATAAACCAGACCAAAACAAGCAATGGGGAAAGGATTCCCTGTTTAACAAATAGTGTTGAGAAATCTGGCTAGCCATGTTCAGAAAGCAGAAACTGGATCCCTTACTGACACCTTACACTAAAATTATCTCCAGATGAATTAAATACTTAAACATAAGACCTGGAACCATAAAAACCCTAGAAGAAAATTTAGGAAAAACCATACACGACATGGGAGTAAGCAAGGTCTTCATGACTAAAACACCAAAAGCATTGGCAACAAAGGCCAAAATAGACAAATGAAACCTAATCAAACTCCACAGCTTTTGCACGGCAAAAGAAACAGTCACTAGAGTGAATCAGCAACCAAAATTTTGGGAAAAAAATCTTTGCAGTTTACCCAACTGACAAAGGGCTGATATCCAGAATTCACAAAAAACTCAAACACGTTTACAGGAAATAAACAAACAAGCCCATTCAAAAATGGGCAAAGGACATAAACAGACACTTTACAAAAGAAGACATACATGACGCCAACAAACCCATGAGAAAATGCTTCTCATCACTGGTCATTAGAGAGATGAAAATCAAAACCATATTGAGATACCATCTCACGCCAGTTAGAATGGCGATCATTAAAAATCTGGAGACAAGTGATGCTGGAGTGGATGTGGAGAAATAGGAATACTCTTACACTGTTTGTGAGAGTGTAAATTATTTCAACCATTGTGGAAGACAGGGTGGTGATTCCTCAAAGACCTAGAAATAGATGGGGATAGCATTGATTGTGTAAATTACTTTGGGCAGTATAGCCATTTTCACGATATTGATTCTTCCTAACCACGAACATGGAATGTTTCTCCATCTGTTTGTGTCCTCTCTTATTTTGCTGAGCAGTGGTTTCTAGTTTTCCTTAAAGAGGTCTCTTACATTCTTTGTGAGTAGTATTCCTAGGTATTTTATTTTCTTTGTAGCGATTGTGAATGGCAGTTCGTTCTTGATTTGGTTCTCTTTAAGTCTGTTATTGGTGTATAGGAATGCTTGTGATTTTTGAACATTGATTTTATATCCTGAGACTTTGCTGAAGTTGATTATCAGTTGCAGGAGCTTTTGGGCTGAGGTGATGGGGTCTTCTAGGTATACTATCATGTCGTCTGCAACAGAGATAATTTGGCTTCCACCTTCCTATTTGAATACCCTTTATTTCTTTTCTTTCCTGATTGCTCTGGCTAGAACTTCCAGTACTATGTTGAATAGAAGTGGTGAGAGAGGCACCTCAGCCACTCCTGAAACTGGACAACAGTCAGGATATAAAATAAATGTGCAAAAATTGAGAGATTTGCATTCCTATACAGCAATAACAGGACAAAGAGAGCTCAAGAACGAACGCCATTCACCAATTGCCTACTGAGAATAAAATATCTACTGAATACAACATGGAAGGTAAGGCACTGCTTCAAGGAAACCAGCCATAACAGAAATTGGCCAACAGGGCAAGTGCACCACAGTAGAGGATACAAAGCAGATGGAGAAAATTCCATGTTCGTGGCAGGAAGAAGGCAATATCGTAAATAGACTGCCTCCCTACAGGCACTGCAATCAGACTAACAGAAAGCCCCATTGAGTTTCCTCAGAGAACTGGAAAATAGTTCTGCTGCAGCAGACATGAACTTACAGCAAACCTGAAAGGAGAGCTCACAGTTCAGCAATTCTAAAGTACAGACCATCTTCTCAAGCACCCTGACCAGACATCAAAGAGCCACCTCACAAGGACTAATCAGACAGCATTTACCAGGCATACAGAGAGAGACAAGATAGCAGAAGAAGAAATCGGAGTCCAGCATATCTGTTACAACCATATAATCTTTGATAAACCAGACCAAAACAAGCAATGGGGAAAGGATTCCCTGTTTAACAAATAGTGTTGAGAAATCTGGCTAGCCATGTTCAGAAAGCAGAAACTGGATCCCTTACTGACACCTTACACTAAAATTATCTCCAGATGAATTAAATACTTAAACATAAGACCTGGAACCATAAAAACCCTAGAAGAAAATTTAGGAAAAACCATACACGACATGGGAGTAAGCAAGGTCTTCATGACTAAAACACCAAAAGCATTGGCAACAAAGGCCAAAATAGACAAATGAAACCTAATCAAACTCCACAGCTTTTGCACGGCAAAAGAAACAGTCACTAGAGTGAATCAGCAACCAAAATTTTGGGAAAAAAATCTTTGCAGTTTACCCAACTGACAAAGGGCTGATATCCAGAATTCACAAAAAACTCAAACACGTTTACAGGAAATAAACAAACAAGCCCATTCAAAAATGGGCAAAGGACATAAACAGACACTTTACAAAAGAAGACATACATGACGCCAACAAACCCATGAGAAAATGCTTCTCATCACTGGTCATTAGAGAGATGAAAATCAAAACCATATTGAGATACCATCTCAATGAAAGTTAGAATGGCGATCATTAAAAATCTGGAGACAAGTGATGCTGGAGTGGATGTGGAGAAATAGGAATACTCTTACACTGTTTGTGAGAGTGTAAATTATTTCAACCATTGTGGAAGACAGGGTGGTGATTCCTCAAAGACCTAGAAATAGATGGGGATAGCATTGATTGTGTAAATTACTTTGGGCAGTATAGCCATTTCACGATATTGATTCTTCTAACCACGAACATGGAATGTTTCTCCATCTGTTTGTGTCCTCTTATTTTGCTGAGCAGTGGTTTCTAGTTTTCCTTAAAGAGGTCTCTTACATTCTTTGTGAGTAGTATTCCTAGGTATTTTATTTTCTTTGTAGCGATTGTGAATGGCAGTTCGTTGATTTGGCTCTAAACTGAGCTTGATAAGTGAAAGAAGAATAAAATCTTTGCCAACAAGAACTCAGAGATTTTGCCACCAGGCCTTTGCTGAAAGATTACTAAACAGGAGCCAACCAGTGATGCCATTCTAAAAACTACCAAATGCTAAAGAGCATCAACAAAATGATAATCTGCTTCAGCAAGGGACAAAACAGCCAGCTAGCATCAATAGCAGTATCAAACTCACACATAACAATATTAATAAAAATGTAAATGGGCACTAAATGCACCAATCAAAAGACACAGACTGGCAAATTGATCAAAACATGATATTGGCTGTTGGTTTGTCGTAAATAGCTTTTATTACTTTGAGATATGTTTCATCAATAGCAAGTTTATTGAGGGTTTTTAGCATAAAGTGCTGCTAAATTTTGTCAAATGTCTTCTCTGCATCAATTGAGATAATCATGTGGTTTTTGTTTTTGATTCTGTTTATATGGTGAATTACATTTATAGACTTGTGTATGTTGAACCAGCCTTGCATCCCCGGATGAATACTACTTGATCATGATGGATAAGTTTTGTAATGTGCTGTTGCAATCGGTTTGCCAGTATTTTATTGAAGATTTTTGCATGCTATCCCCATCAAGCTACCATTGAATTTCTTCACAGAACTGGAAAAACACACCATGAATTTTATATGGAACCAAAAAGAGGAACCTTCCAAATCATTTTATGAGACCAATATCATCCTGATACCAAAACCCGGCAGAGACTCAACAAGAAAAGAAACTTCAGGCCAATATCCATGATGAACATAGATGCAAAATCTTCAATAAAATACTGGCAAACCGATTGCAGAAGCACATTAAAAACTTATCCATCATGATCAAGTAGGATTCATCCAGGGATGCAAGGCTGGTTCAACATAGGCAAGTCTATAAATGTCATTCACCACATTAACAGAACCAAAACAAAACCACATGATTATCTCAATTGGCACAGAAGGCATTTGACAAAATTCAACAGCCCTTTATGCTAAAACTCTCAATAAACTTTGTATTGATGGAACATATCTCAAAGTAATAAAGTTATTTATGACAAACCAACAGCCAATATCATATTTAATGGGCAAAACTGAAGCATTCCTTTGAAATACGGCACGAGACAAGGATGCCTCTCTCACCACTCCTATTCAACATAGTACTGGAAGTTCTAGCCAGAGCAATCAGGCAAGAAAAGAAATAAAGGGTATTCAAATAGGAAAGGAGGAAGCCAAATTGTCTCTATTTGCAGACGACATGATAGTATACCTAGAAGACCCCATCACCTCAGCCCAAAACTCCTGAAACTGTTAAGCAATTTCAGCAAAGTCTCAGGATATAAAATCAATGCAAAAATCACAAGCATTCCTATACACCAATAACAGACTTAAAGAGAACCAAATCAAGAACGAACTGCCATTCACAATTGCTACAAAGAGAATAAAATATCTAGGAATACAACATAAAAGGAATGTAAGGCACCTCTTCAAGGAAAACTACAAACCACTGCTCAACGAAATAAGAGAGGATACAAACAGATGGAGAAATATTCCATGTTCGTGGTTAGAAGAATCAATATCGTGAAAATGGCTATACTGCCCAAAGTAATTTACAGAATCAATGCTATCCCCATCAAGCTACCATTGAATTTCTTCACAGAACTGGAAAAACACACCATGAATTTTATATGGAACCAAAAAAGAGCCCACATAGCCAAGTCAATTCTAAGCACAAAGAACACAGCGGGAGGCATCACACTACCAGACGTCAAATTATACTACAAGGCTACAGTAATCAAAACTGCATGGTACTGGTACCAAAACAGATATAGAGCAATGGAACAGAACAGAAGCATCGGAGGCAACACAACCTATCTACGGCCATATTATCTTTGATAAACCAGACAAAAACAAGAAATGGGAAAAGGATTCCCTATTTAATAAATGGTGTTGGGAAAACTGGCTAGCCATGTGCAGAAAGCAAAAACTGGACCCCTTCCTGACACCTTACACTAAAATTAACTCCAGATGGATTAAAGACTTAAACATAAGACCTGACACCATAAAAACCCTAGAAGAAAATCTAGGCAAAACCATTCAGGACATAGGAGTAGGCAAGGACTTCATGAATAAAACACCAAAAGCATTGGCAACAAAAGCCTAAACAGAGAAATGGGACCTAATCAAACTCCACAGCTTCTGCATGGCAAAATAAACAGTCAATAGAGTGAATCAGCAACCATCAGAATGGGAAATACTCTTTGCAGTTTACACATCAGACAAAGGGCTGATATCCAGAATTTGCAAAGAACTCAAACAGGTTTACAGAAAAAAAAACAAACAAGCCCATTCAAAAATGGGCAAAGGATATGAACAGACACTTAACATAAGAAGTCATACATGAGGCCAACAAACATATGAAAAAATGCTCATCATCACTGGTCATTAGAGAGATGCAAATCAAAACCACATTGAGATACCATCTCACGCCAGTTAGAATGGCGATCATTGAAAAATCTGGAGACAGCAGATGCTGGAGAGAATGTGGAGAAATAGGAACACTCATACACTCTTGGTGGGAGTGTAAATTAGTTCCACCATTGTGGAAGACAGTGTGGCGATTCCTCAGGGACCTAGAAATAGAAATTCCATTTGACCCAGCAATCCCATTACTGGGTATATATCCAAAGGACTATAAATCGTTCTTCTATAAGGACACATGCACACGAATGTTCATTGCAGCACTGTTTACAATAGCAAAGAACTGGAACCAACCCAAATGCCCAACAATGATAGACTGGTCTGGGAAAATGTGGCACATATAAAGCATCGAATATTATGCAGCAATCAAAAATGATGAGTTTGTGTCCTTTTTAAGGACATGGATGAATCTGGAGAACATCATTCTCAGCAAACTGACACAAGAACAGAAAAAGAAATACCGCACATACTCACTCATAGGCGGGTGAGAAAAATGAGAACACATAAATACAGAGAGGCGGTCTACTATACACTGGGGCCTATTGAGGAGAATGGGGGAGGGACAGCGGGGGGGGCTGGGGAGGGACAGCCTGGGGATGAATGCCAAGTGTGGGTGAAGGGGAGGAAGGCAGCAAAGCACACTGCCACGTGTGTACCTACGCAACTATCTTGCACGTTCTTCACATGTACCCCAAAACCTATAATGCAATAAAAATTAAAAAAAAAACACACACAATAAATGTGAATCTATGCTTGCGCAGAAAAAAAAAATAGAAATTCCATTTGACCCAGCAATTCCATTACTGGGTATATATCCAAATGGGTATAAATTATTCTACTATAAGTACACATGCACATGAATTCTCATTTCAGCACTGTTTACAATAGCAAAGATCAGGAACCAACCCAAATGCCCATCGATGATAGACTGTACTGGAAAAATTTGGCACATATATACCATGGAATATTATGCAGCAATTAAAAATAGTGAGTTTATGTCCTTTGTAAGGACATGGATGACTCTGGAGAACATCATTCTCAGCAAACTGACACAAGAACAGAAACAAAAATACCACATATTCTCACTCATAGGTGGGTGAGAATAATGAGAACATATGGACACAGAAAGTGGGTACTACACACTGCGGACTATTGGGGGAATCGGGGAGGGACAGCAGGGTGGGAGCTGGAAAGCGATAGCCTGGGAACAAATGCCAAATGTGGGTTAAGGGGAGGAAGGCAGCAAAACAAACTGCCATGTGTGTACCTATGCAACTATCTAGCACGTTCTGCACATGTACTCCACATCCAAAAATGCAATAAAAATTAAAAAACAAAAACCCGAGAAGAAAATCTAGGCACAACCCTTCAAGACATAGGAGTAGGCAAGGACTTCACGACCAAAACACCAAAAGCATTGGCAACAAATGCAAAATAGACAAATTGTACCTAATCTAACTCCACAGCTTTTGCACGGCAAAAGAATCAGTCACCAGAGTGAACCGGCAACCATCAGAATGGGAAAAAGTCTTTGCAGTTTTCCCATCTGACAAAGGGCTGATATCCAGAATTTACAAAGAACTCAAACAGATTTACAGGAAAAAATCAAACAAGCCCATTTAAAAATGGGCAAAGGATATGAACAGACACTTTACAAGAGAAGACATACATGAGGCCAACAAACACATGAAAAAATGCTCATCATCACTGGTCATTAGAGAGATGCAAATCAAAACCACATTGAGATACCATCTCACGCCAGTTAGAATGGCGATCATTAAAATATCTGGAGACAACTGATGCTGGAGAGGATGTGGAGAAATAGAAACACTCTTACACTGTTGGTGGGAGTGTAAATTAGTTCAACCATTGTGGAAGACAGTGTGGCGATTCCTCAAGGACCTAGAAATAGAAATTCCATTTGACCCAGCAATCCCATTACTGGGTATATATCCAAAGGACTATAAATCGTTCTACTATAAGAACACATGCACACGAATGTTCATTGCAGCACTGTTTACAATAGAAAACACCTGGAACCAACACAAATGCCCATCGATGATACACTGGACTAGGAAAATGTGGCACATATACATCATGTAATATTATGCAGCAATCAAAAAGATGAGTTTTTGTCTTTTTTAAGGACATGGATGAATCTGGAGAACATCATTCTCAGCAAACTGACACAAGAACAGAAAAGGAAATACCGCATATTCTAACTCATAGGCAGGTGAGAAAAATGAGAACACATGGACAGAAAGAGGGGGTGTACTACACACAGGGGCTATTGGGGTAAATGAGGGAGGGACAGCGGGGGGAAGCTGGGGAAGGATAGCCTGGGAGAAATGACAAGTGTGAGTGAATAAGAGGAAGGCAGGAAAACACACTGCCATTTGTGTACTTATACAACTATCTTGCACGTTCTGCACATGTACCACAAAACCTAAAATGCAATAAAAATTTAAAAAAAGTGACTCATGTGTATTGCCCAGGTGTGCATTTCTTACAGAAACACTGAATGTGTAGCCATTTGAAGTAGACCCATGACTATTTCTGATTAAAGTATTATTCACAGGGGCCTTGAACGAGTGGCCATTTGAAAGAGATTCCTGACTTGTAAGATATACATATTATTCAATGAAACACTGAAAGGGTGGCCGTATGAAATAGACACCATTTGACTTCACAGGTGTGCGTTATATTTTGACTCTCCAAATGAAATACCATATGAAATAGACTAGTGATTATTCCCCACATGTGCAGTATTCGAAAAGATTCTGTATGTGTGTCCATATCAAATAATCTCCTGACTATATACATGTGTGTATAATTCATGGAACTGCTGAATTTGGGGCTACCTTAAATAGGGTCCTGACTACTCCACAGCTGTTTGTTATGCACTGAAGCTCTGAATGAAAGGCGATATGAAATAGACTCCATTCTATTGCCCCACTGTGCATTATTCGGTAATGCTGTGATTGAGTGGCCATATGACTTGAACTCTGACTATTCCCAAGGTGTGTATTCTTCAGTGAGTTTCTGAAAGAGTGACCACATAAAATAGACTCCTGACTCTATCCTCCTGACTATTTCTCAGCTCTGCATTTTCCACTGAGTCACTGGGTGAACGGTCATATCAAATAGTCTCCAGACTCTTCCCAAGGTGTGCATTATTAAGTCAGTCACTAAATACGTGGCAATATATAATAGAATCCTGAGTATTTTCCAGATATATATAATTCTGCACTGAGGTTCTGAATAAGTGGCCATGTGAAATACACTCCTGAAGTTTCCATAGGTCTGTATTCTTCTGTGAGGCTCTGAAGGAGTGGCCATAAAATTGAGACTCCTGAATACTCCTCAGGCGTGCGTTTTTACATTGGGCTCTAAATGAGTGGCTCTACGAAATAGAATCCTGACTTTCCCCAAGGTGTATGTCATTCAGTTAGGCTCTGAATATGTGGCTATACGATATAGAATTCTGACTACAATACAGATGTTCCTTATTCAATGAAGCTCTGAAATAGATGCCACATGTAATAGTGTCCTGAGTATTCCCCAGGTATGTATTATTCACTGAGGCTCTGAAACTTTGGCCATATGAAATTGTTTCCTGACTTGTACACAGGCGGGTAATATTGACTCTGACTCTAAATATTTGGGCATATGGAATAGACTTGTGGCTATTCCGAAGTTGTGTATTACTATGTCAGGCTTTGATTTTGTGGCCATATAAAATAGACTAGTGTCTATTCCACACGTGTGCATTATTCGCAGAGGCTGTAAATTAGATGCTATATAAAGTAACCTCCTAACAGTTCCCCAGGTATATATTACTCAGTTAGGCTCTTCCTGTGTGACCATATGAAACAGGATGCTGTCTATCTTAAATATTTCTATTATTCGGTGAATTTCTCAATGAGTGGCCATATGAAATAGACTGCTGAGTACTTTATATTTGTGCATTATTCACTGAGGTTACGAGTCAGTGGCCATAAAAAATGGAATCCTGATGGGGACTCGCAAGATGGCGTCATAGAAGCTACTCAGGATAGCAGCTCTCAGTGAAGGCGCAGAGGGTGAGTCCTAGCCGCGTTCTCGGATGGACCTTTTTTGCCCACAGAGCGTTGAAAGTCCCAGGTGTGGGAGAGACACGGAATGCTAGTACAGCTGGCAAGCACAGCCGGCTCGTGTGGCTGCTTCGGCCGGCGCCACAGCGGGACCTGGCACAAAACTCACTGGTCTGGGTGCCCTGTTAAACCGGCAATCTGAGATTTGGAAGGGCAGATTGGCATGTCCATCTGATTGAACGGGACTAGGACAGTGAACCAGACCAGGAGTTTCCTGGGAAGCGTGATCTGAGCCAGTGCAGTGGGCAGCAGCACGGGAGATTGCATGGATCCCAGTGCCCTATTAGCAGGCTACTGGGGCGCCAGTGAGAGAGTCGAAACTTTCAGCTTGTGGAGAGGGAGAGAGACAGAGAGAGGACGAACTCTGAGGCAGAAAGCTGGGTGATTGGGCTCGGCAAGTCCCAACCTCATGGGGCAAGCAGGGCAGTGACTGGAGGCGCTTGGGGCTGAGAGTTTTGTTGCCAGCATCTAGGACGGTGCAGACCGGTGAGGGAGAGGCGTCCACCATCACTGACGCAATCCGCCACTACTGAAGAACCACCCAGGGCTGATGCAGCCTGCCATTGCCGAGGCAACCTGCCATAACAGAGGGATTCTGCCAGGAGGGGGGAGCGCTCCCCAGCAGAAGCGAGCCCAGCAGCAAAAGGGCGGACCCGCGCAAGCAGGTCAGAGCCACGGAAGGCAAATAGTGAATAGACTGCCTCCTAGTAGGGCAGGACAGTGCAACAGATACTCATAAAGAAAGCCCCAACTCCCAGAGACAGAGCATCTAAGGGAGAATAAAGGGGAGGTGTTTATGAGTTCTATTGCAGCAGACATAAACAACCTCCCAACAACCCTGAATGAACAACGGAGCTCACAGCTCAGCACTGAGCTCCTATAAAGCACAGACCATCTCCTCAGCAGCTCCCTGACCCCTGTATATCCAAAGAGTCAACCCCAAAAAGGACTAATCAGACTGACATTTGGGTGGCATCATTCTGGAACAAAGACAGCAGAAGAAGAAACTGGTATCATCCTCACTGTTCCACAGCTGCTGCAGGTACAGTCCCCAGACAAGCAGGGCCTGGAGTGGACCTCAGCACTCATACAGCAGAGAAGCTAGACCATTAGAAGGAAAACTAAGTAACAGAAATACTTCATCATCAACAATCTCAGCATCCACACAGAGACCCAATTGAAAAATCAGCAACTACTAAGACGACAGGTGGATAAATCCATAAAGATGGAAGAAACCAGCGCAAAAAGGAGGAAAACACCGAAACCAAAACACCTCACCTCCAAAAAAGGACCAAAACTCCTCACCAGCAAGGGAACAAAGCTGGATGGAGAATGAGTGTGACAAAATGATGGAATCAGACTTCAGAAAGTGGATAATGAGAAACTTCAGTGAGCTAAAGAACATGTTCTAAATCAGTGCAAAGAAACTAAGAACCTTGAAAAAATATTAGAAAAAAGATTCGAGGAATTGATAAGAAGAATAGACAACTTAGAGAGGAATATGAATGAACTGAAGGAGCTGAAAAACACAACACGAGAACTTCATGAAGCATGCACAAGTTTCAACAGCCGAATTGACCAAGCAGAAGAAAGAATATCAGAAGTTGAACATCAACTCAATGAAATAAAACGTGAAACCAAGATTAAAGGAAAAGGCACAAAAAGAATGAAGAAAATCTTCAAGAAATGTGGGACTATGTGAAGAGACCAAAACTACGTTTGATAGGTGTACCAGAATGTGATGAAGAGAATGAATCCAAGCTGGAAAACACTCTTCAGAATATTATCCAGGAAAATTTCCCCAACCTAGCAAGACAGATAAATACTCAACTCCAGAAAACATAGAGAACACCACAAAGATACTCCGCAACAAGAGCAACGCCAATGCACATAATCGTCAGATTCACCAGGGTTGAAATGAAGGAGAAAATACTAAGGGCATCCAGAGAGAAAGGTCGGGTCACCCACAAAGGGAAGCCCATCAGACTCACAGCAGATCTCTCGGCAGAGACTCTATAAGCCAGATGATAGTGGGGGCCAATATTCAAAATCGTTAAAGAAAAGAACTTTCAGCCAAGAATTCCATATCCAGCCAAAGTGAGCTTCATAAGTGAAGGAAAAATAAAATCCGTCATGAACAAGCAAGTACTCAGAGATTTTGTCACCACTAGGCCTGCTTTACAAGAGCTCCTGAATGAGGCACAACACATAGAAAAAAACAGCCAGTACCAGCTATCCTAAAAGCATAGCAAATGCTAAAGTTCGTCAACAAAATGAAGAATCTACATGAACCAATGGGCAAAACAGCCAGGTAGCATCAAAATGGCAGTATGAAATTGAGATACCATCTCACACCAGTTAAAATGGCGATCATTAAAAAATCTGGAGACAGCAGATGCTGGAGAGGATGTGGAGAAATAGGAACACTCTTACACTTTTGGTGGAGTGTAAATGTTCAACCATTGTGGAAGACAGTGTGGCGATTCCTCAGGGACCTAGAAATAGAAATTCCATTTGACCCAGCAATCCCATTACTGGGTATCTATCCAAAGGACTATAAATCGTTCTACTATAAGAACACATGCACACGAATGTTCATTGCAGCACTGTTTATAATAGCAAGGACCTGGAACCAATCCAAATGACCAACAATGATAGACTGGACTGGGAAAATGTGGCACATATACACCATGGAATATTATGCAGCAATCAAAAATGATGAGTTTGTGTCCTTTGTAGGGACATGGATGAATCTGGAGAACATCATTCTCAGCAAACTGACACAAGAACAGAAAAGAAATACCACATCACTCACTCATAGGTGTGTGAGAAAATGAGAACACATGGACACAGGCGGTCTACTATACACTGGGGACTGTTGGGGGGAATGGGGGAGGGACAGCAGAAGGGGTCTGGGGGGAATGACCTGGGGATGAATACCAAGTGTGGGTGAAGGGGAGGAAGGCAGAAAAGCACACTGCCATGTGTGTACCTATGCAACTATCTTGCATGTTCTGCACATGTACCCCCAAACCTATAATGCAATAAAAAATTAAAAAAAAAGAAATTCACAAATAACAATATTAACACAAAATGTAAATGGGCTAAATGCACCAATCAAAAGACACAGACTGGCAAATTGGATAAAAAACCAAAACCCATCGGTGTTCTGTATCCAGAAAACCCAACTCACAGGCAAGATACAGAAAGGCTCAAAATAAAAGGATGGAGTACGATTTACCAAGCAAATAGAGAGCAAAAAAAGCAGGATTTGCAATTCTCATCTCTGATAGCATAGACTTTAAAGCAACGAAGGTCAAAAGGGACAAAGAAAGTCATTACATAATGGTAAAAGGATCAATACAACAAGAAGAGCTAACGATTCTAAACATATATGGACCCAATGTAGGAGCACTCAGATATATAAGAAAAGTTATTAAAGACTTACAAAGAGACTTAGACTCCCACACAATAATAGTTGGATACTAACACTCCACTGTCAATAGCAGACAAATCAACCAGACAGAAAATTAACAAGGATATCCAGGACTTAAACTCAGACCTGGGACAAGCAAACCTGATAGACATTTACAGAACTCTCCACCGCAAATCCACAGAATATACATTCTTCTCAGCACCACATCACAACTACTCCAAAATTGACCACATAATTGGAAGTAAAGCACCCCTCAGCAAATGCAAAACAACTGAAATCATAACAAACAGTCTCTCAGACCATAGTGCAATCAAGTTGGAACTCAGAATTTAGAAAATAACTCAGAACCGCACAGCTTCATGGAAACTGAACAACTGGCTCTTGAATGTTGATTGGATAAAAAATAAAATGAAGGAAGAAATAAAGAAGTTCTTTGAAACCAACGAAAATGAAGACACAACGTACCAGAATCTCTGGGACACATTTAAAGCAGTCTGTAGAGAAAAATACATAGTAATAAGTGCCCACATGAGAAGACTCTAGAGATCCAAAATTGACACCCCATCGTCAAAATTGAAAGAGCTAGAGGAGCAAGATCAAAAAAGCTCAAAACCTAGCCGAAGACAAGAAATAACTAAGATCAGAGCAGAACTGAAGGAGATAGAGACAAGAAAAACCCTTCAAAAAATCAATAAATCTAACAGTTGGTTTTTCGAAAAGATCAACATAATAGACCACTAGCCAGACTGATAAAAAAAAAGAGAGAACAATCAAATAGATGCAATAAAAAACGATAATGGGGAAATCACCACAGATTCCACAGAAATTCAAACCATCATCAGAGAATACTACAAACAACTCTATGCACACAAACTAGTAAATCAGGAAGAAATGGATAAATTCCTGGCTAGTGTCTCAAGCTAAACCAGGAGGAAGCCGAAACTATGAATAGACCAATAACAAGGTCTGAAGTTGAGGCAGCAATTAAAACCTACAACACAAAAAAATCCAGGTCAGATGGGTTCACAGCTGAATCCAGACACAAAGAGGATCTGGTATCATTCCTTCTGAAACTATTCCAAAGAATCCAAGAGGACCCTCCCAAATCATTTTATGAGACCAACATCATGATAACAAAACCTAACAGAGACTCAACAAGAAAAAGAAAACTTCAGGCCAATATCCATGATGGATGCAAAATCTTCAATAAACTACTGGCAAACCGATTACAACAGCACATTACAAAACTTATCCATCATGATCAATTAGGATTCATCCAGGATGCAAGACTGGTTCAACATATGCAAGTCTATAAATGTAATTCACATAAACAGAAGCAAAAACAAAAACCACATGATTATCTCAATTGACGCAGAAGGATTTGACAAAATTCAACAGCTCTTTATGCTAAAACACTCAATAAACTTGGTAATGATGGAACATATCTCAAGTAATAAAAGCTATTTACGACAAACCAACAGCCAATATCATACTGAATGGGCAAAAACTGGAAGCATTCCCTTTGAAATCACTAGACAAGGATGCTCTCTCACCACTCCTATTCAACATAGTAGGAAGTTCTAGCCAGAGCAATCAGGTAAGAAAAAGAAATAAAGGGTATTCAAATAGGAAAGGTGGAAGCCAAATAGTCTCTATTTGCAGATGACATAATAGTATACCTAGCAGACCCCATCACCTCAGCCCAAAAGCTCCTTAAACTGATAAGCAACTTGAGCAAAGTCTCAGAATATAAAATCAATGTGCAAAAATCACAAGCATTCCTATACACCAGTAACGGAGTAAAAAAGATCCAAATCAAGAACGAATTGCCATTCACAATTGCTACAAAGAAAATAAAATACGTAGGAATACAACTCACAAGGAACGTAAGGGACCTCTTTAAGGAAAACTACAAACCACTGCTCAACGATATAAGAGAGGAAACAAACAGATGGAGAAACATTCCATGTTCGTGGTTAAGAAGAATCAATATCGTGATAATGGCTATACTGCCCAAAGTAATTTACACAATCAATGCTATCTCCATCAAACTACCATTAAATTTCTTCACAGAACTGGAAAAACCACCATGAATTTCATATGGAACCAAAAGAGCCGCATAGCCAAGTCAATTCTAAGCAAAGAAAACAGCGGAGGCACCACTACCAGACTTCAAATTATACAGGCTACAGTAATCAAAACAGCATGGTACTGGTACCAAAACAGAGATATAGACCAATGGAACAGAACAGAGGCATCGGAGGCAACACAACATATCTACAACCATATTATCTTTGATAAACCAGACAAAAACAAGCAATGGGGAAATTCCTTTAATAAATGGTGTTGGGAAAACTGGCTAGCCATTTGCAGAAAGCAGAAACTGGACCCCGACACCTTACACTAAAATTAACTGGGTGGATTAAAAGTCTTAACGTAGATTTTACACCATTAAAACCCTAGAAGAAAATCAAAACCATTCAGGACATAGGAGAGGCAAGGACTTCATGAATAAAACACCAAAAGCATTGGCAACAAAAGCCAAAATAAACAAATGGGACCTAATCAAACTCCACAGCTTCTGCGGCAAAAGAAACAGTCACTAGAGTGAATCGGCAACCATCAGAATGGGAAAAATCTTTGCAGTTTACACATCTGACAAAGGGCTGATATCCAGAATTTACAAAGAACTCAAACAGATTTACAGGAAAAACAAACAAGCCCATTCAAAAATGGGTAAAGGATATGAACAGACACTTTAGAAAAGAAGACATACATGAGGCAACAAAGAGATGAAAAATGCTCATCACCGGTCATTAGAGATGCAAATCAAAACCACATTAAGATACCATCTCATGCCAGTTACAATGGCGATCATTAAAAATCTGGAGACAGCAGATGCTGGAGAGGATGTGGAGAAATAGGAACACTCTTACACTGTTGCTGGGAGTGTAAATTAGTTCAACATTGTGGAAGGCAGTGTGATTCCTCAGGGACCTAGAAATAGAAATTCCATTTGACCCAGCAATCCCATTACTGGGTATATAAAAGGACTATAAATCGTTCTACTATAAGGACACATGCACACGAATGTTCATTGCAGCACTGTTTACAATAGCAAAGAACTGGAACCAAATTCCCCATGATAGACACAATGGGAAAATGTGGCACATATACACCATGGAACATTATGCAGGAATCAAAATGATGAGTTTTGTCCTTTGTAAGGACATGGATGAATCTGGAGAACATCATTCTCAGCAACTGACACAAGAACAGAAAAATACTGCATATACTCACTCATAGGTGGATGAGAAAATGAGAACACATGGACACAAAGAGGCGGTCTACTATACACTGGGGTCTATTGGGGGGAATGGGAGAGGGACAGTTGTGGGGGTTGGGGAGGGATAGCCTGGTGATGAATGCCAAGTGTGGGTGAAGGGGAGGAAGGCAGCAAAACACACTGCCATGTGTGTACCTATGCAACTATCTTTCACGTTCTGCACATGTTCCCCAAAACCTATAATGCACTAAGAATTTCAAAAAAGAAAAAGAAAAAAAAAGAAAATACAATTAGTGATTTTTTTTCTAATCCAGAATAAATTTTCCTTTAGCTTTGCATGCATTCTAGCCAGATGAGTGGGCAATTATTTTGAAGGTTGACAATCTGCTCCAGCCTTAGAAAGCAGGCAAGTCCCCAAAGAAAATAGAAAAAATTTGAAATCCCAGTTTACAGTTATGTAAATTACATGGACTTCAATAATAAAGAAACACTTAAAGAAAAAAATGGAATCCTGACTAATCCACACGTGCATATTATCCACTGAGCATGTGAATGAGTGCCTTAATAAAATAGACTCCTGGCTACTCCACAGGTGTGCCTTATTTACCGAGGCTCTCAATGCAGGTTCATCTAAAATAGACTCCAAATTATTCTCAAGGTGTGTATTATTCAGTGAGGCTCAGAAGATGTGGCCATATTAATTAGAGTCCTTACTATATAAAGAGTCTGTCTTACTCACTGATACTCTGAATATGGGTCTCTATGAAATAGACTCCTAACTACACCACATTATTCAGTGACACTCGAATGAGGCCACATGAAAAGTCTCCTGACTATTCACAGGTGTGCATTATTTAGTGAGACTCTGAATGAGGGATAAAGTAAATCCTGACTATTTCAGGTGTGTACATTTAGTGTGGCTCTCAAAGTGGCCATAGGAAAGAGACTTCTGACTATTCCACAGGTGTGCATTATTCAGTGATTCTCTGAATGAGTGGCCATAAAAATAGACTTCTATCTCAAGTGTGTAATATTCAGTGAAGCAGTGAAAGTGGGGCCATATGAAACAGGCTTCTAATTACTCACAAGTGCATTATACATTGTTTGCCTGAATGAGTATGACATAGACTCTCGTTATTCTCCATGTGTGCATTATTCTAACAGGTTCTGTATGAGTGTCAATACCAAAGACTCCTGACACTCCCTGGGTGTGTGATGAAATAACCTGACTATCACCCAGGTGTGTATCATTCAGGAAGGTGTGGCTATTTTAAACAGCATACTGATTACTCTATAGAAGTTTGTTGTTCACTGAAACTTTGAATGAAAGGCCATATAAAATAGACACCTGATTATTGCTCCATTTTTTTTTTGTTATTCTATAAGGTTTTAAATGAGTGGCAGTAAAATAGAATCCTGAAGATTCCTCAGGTGTGTGTATCATTCAGGAGGCACAGAATGAGGCCATATAAAAATGCTCGACTATTACCCTGGTGTGGATTATTCACTGAGGCTCTAAATAGTGCTACATGAGACTTACTCTTCCCAGGTGTGTATTATTGAATGAGACTCTGACTAAGTGGGCATAAAGAGACTCAGGTGTATTGCCCAGGTGTTCATTACAGAGACTCTGAATGTGTAGCCATTTGAAGTAGACCCTTGACTACTTCTGAGGGAAGTATTATTCACAGAGGCCCTGAACAGTGTCCATGTGAAAGAGATTCCTGACTTATCAGATATACATATTATTCACTAAAACACTGAAAGTGGCCTTATGAAATAGACCTATTTTACTCCACAGGTGTGTGTTATTTTGACTCTCCAAACGAATCACCATTTGAAATAAACTAGTGATTATTCCCATATTGCAGTATTCAAAAAGTTCTGTATGAGTGTCCATATCAAATAGTCTCCTGACTATCACACATGTATCATCAGGAGCTGCTTAATTTGGGGCTACCTTAAATAGGGTCCTGACTACTCACAGCTGTTTATTATGCACTGAAGCTCTGAATGAGAGGCCATATGAAATAGACTCCTTACTATTGCCCCATTGTGCATTATTTAATGCTGATTGAGTGGCCATATGACTGGACTCTGACTATTCCCAAGGTGTATTCTTCAGTGAGTTTCTGAAAGTGACCACTAAAATAGACTCCTGACTCTATCCTCTTGACTATTTCTCAGCTCTGCATTTTCCACTGAGTCGCTGGGTGAATGGTCATATCAAATAGTCTCAGACTCTTCCAGGTGTGCATTATTAAATCAGTCTCTAAATGTGGCTATATAGAATCTGAGTATTTTCCAGATATATATGATTCTTCACTGAGGTTCTGAATAAGTGGCCATGTGAAATACACTCCTGAGTTTCCATATGTCTGTATTCTTCTGTGAGGCTCTGAATGTGTGGCCATAAAATAGAGACTCCTGAATACTCCTCAGGCGTTGTTTTTCTTCAAATGAGTGGCTCTATGAAATAGAATCCTGACTTTCCCAAGGTGTATGTTATTCAGTTAGGCTCTGAATATGTGGCTATATGAATAATTCTGACTACAATACAGGTGTTCTTATTCAATGAAGCTCTGAAATATATGCCATGTAATAGCGTCCTGAGTATTCCCAGGTGTATTATTCACTGAGGCTCTGAAATTTTGGCCATATGAAATTGTTTCTGACTAGTCCACAGGCTGTATTATTGACTCTGACTCTAAATATTTGGGCATATGGAATAGACTAGTGACTATTCCAAAGTGTGTATTACTACAGGCTTTGATTTTGTGGCCATATAAAATAGACTAGTGTCTATTCACACGTGCATTATTAGCTGTGAGAGGCTATATAGACTCTAACACTTCCCAGGTGTGTACTCAGTGAGGCTCTTTTGTGTGACCATATGAAACAGGATGCTGTCTATCTTAAATATTTTATTAGTGAATCTCTGAATGAGTGGCCATATGAAAATACTGAGTACAGCATTATTCACTGAGGTTATGAGTCAGTGGCCATATGGAATCCTGACTAATCCACACGTGCATATTATCCACTGAGGCTGTAATGAGTGTCAAATAAAATAGACTCCTGCTACTCCACAGGTGCATTATTTACAGGCTCTGAATGATGTCCATGAAAATAGACTCCAAATTATTCTCCAGGTGTGTATTATTCAGTGAGGCTCAGAAGATGGCCATAATTAGATTCCTTACTATATCAAGGGTCTGTCTATTCACTGAGGCTCTGAATATGTGTCTACACAAAATAGACTCCTGACTACACCACATTATTCAGTGACACTTGAATGAGAGGCCATGAAAAGTCTCCTGACTATTCCACAGGTGTGCATTATTTAAAGACTCTGAATGAGGGATAAAAGTAAATCCTGACTATTTTCCCAGGTGTGTACATTTAGTGAGGCTCTCAATGAGTACCAGGAAAGAGACTTCTGACTATTCAGGTGTGCATTATTCAGTGATTCTCTGAATGAGTGGCCATAAAAATAGACCCAGACTATATCACAAGTGTGTAATATTCAGTGAGGCTGTGAAAGTGGGCCATATGAAACAGACTTCTAATTACTCACATGTGCATTATTCACTGTTTGTCTGAATGAGTAGCCATGACAGACTCTCGTTATTCTCCATGTGTGCATTATTCAAACAGGTTCTGTATGAGTCCATACCAAATAGACTCCTGACACTCCCCAGGTGTGTATTACTCATTACACAAAATTAGAGTTCAGAAATAGACTCCTGACTATCACACAGGTGTGTATCATTCAGGAAGGCACTTAATTCATGCTATCTTAAACATCTGATTACTCCATAGAATTTCATTATTCACTGAAACTTGAATGAGAGCCATATAAATAGAAAACCTCCAGTTTTACTCCAGATCCTGACTCATGAGAAAAAGTCCTAAATTATTCGCAGTATGACATCTTTACTATAAAACAGTGCTACTGTTTCCCTCTAGTGGCCAAAATTGCTGGGTATTAAGTCCTCCCAGAGTGTCATCAAGCAAAATCCGCGTCTCGATCAACTTCTAGACTGACTGAACTGAGTTGTCTTGGAGGTTCAGGTGATAATGCCGGGTGCACACTGAGGGGTTATCAAAATATGCTGAGCAGGAAAATTTGAAACACTGGGGGTGAGTTCCATAGATAAAAGTGAACTTGACAGATAATGTTCCCCAAAATTGACCATAAAAACAAGCTTCGTCAGCTGATTAGCACTGGCCATTGTATTACATGCTGAGTGTGCTACTGGAAGTGGTGGGGACTTCATGAAAGAGTGACTTATCTTCCAATGGTAGCTCCCACATGGATTGGCTTAGCAACTTAAAGCCATGATAATCATGGACTGCTTTTAAGTGGGTATCCAAGAATCGGATTCCCAGACTGTTCAAGATGACAAGGTAAGGTACTAGTGCCCATTCTACTACAGTGTATTCATTACTCAGGAAACATTGGGTAAACTTGAAATGACAAAGTTTTGAGCCTTTACAAGTCATACCCCTGGCTGCATTCCCACAAATTTTCCCAATATAGGCGACTGCTTAAAAAGAGTTCCCATCATGAAGAGTGTCACATGTAGTGGCGTAGTCCCAATCGCACTGCTGTAAGCTTGCATTTAAGCATCCTACATCCTGAGATCCTATTAAGTCGGTTACATGTCAATTAAAACCGCGCCCTACCCAATGGTTTGGAACATGACCTCCACAGAAGTCTTCTAATAGTTCCTTCCCATAAGCCCTTGAAAGGGGGTATACTAGACAAAGTTGTGCCCTAAGCACTCTGTTTTTGCTATTGAAATGCCAAAAAGTTAAATAGTTATCCGACGACCAAATAGTGCACGTTGTTAAAGACAATGAGACATAAGTAAATTAAATAGAAAAGCAAAGTTTTCCTGAAAGTAGTATTGCCCAAGTTGTGAAGCCATTTACTGCCTCCCTTGGTGGACATGAAGTGCTGAAAAGTTTCTCAAAAATGCAACTAGATGTACAATGAAGTTCTTGATAGCGACCCTTATGGAGTTTGTATCAACAGTCTCCCTGAAGCCTAAAAGTCATCGGGAGTGTGTGCTCAACTCATCACGTAAAAAAAAAGAAAAGTTTGCTGAGGATGTCCTTTAGTTGATGTTGCTGGTAGAGATGTCTCTGTTGCAACAGGGTCCTAGATATCTTTTACTGAATTCCGAAATAAGCAGGTCCGCATCCTCACAAGTTCTGTGATGGGTATGCACTGACCTAATGCTGCTCTGGCTGCGAAACAGCCCCTAAAAATTGGACGCCTTCATGGGGAACTACCGAGGTCCTAAAATGGCACTTCCAGCCAGTCACGCCATCTACCTAAAAATGAAAAAAATTTTACCAATACTCGCTGTCTGAATTATTCTAAGTCCATAATGCAATGTACAAGTAGAACCTTCGATGCCTTTAAGTACTGGATTCCTAAGTTGCTCTGACTTCAGTAGATGTAGTGGCCTGAACTAGGGTCCAGAAATAGTCTCACAAGTGCGCTCCATTAGTAGTTGCCGACTAGTTGTCCCCCTTGTTTGGATATAGACTCTCAAATTTGGCTCACCCATTTTAACTTATCGTCCTTTTCACCGGGGGAGATAACTGACCTTCTAACAGACTTTTTCAATGCTGTTCACATTGCCCCTATTCCGTACCCTATGATAATTAGGTACACCTTGGTGGAGTTTAGCCATGGGATCGAATGCAAACTTTCACCAGGCTACTTGATAACAGTCTTGTGATAAAATTTGGCGGGTATCATGACCATTGGAGACTTTGCCATGCATAACCTTTTAGTTTCTAGAAGGCTATACTTTGAATCCTGAAGGCCAGTATTTCCAGTAAGATGATATAGATTTTTCAGGTGGCAGTGAGGATCTTATGAGTACGTGGCCATTAACTTCTCCAGACTATGACAGTAAAATATGTTACACCCTCGACGTTTCAGCATGTCCGAGTTTAAATGAGAGGTGGGGCTTGAATGTGACAGACAGTTAATTACTCCACGAACAGCGTCTATTCAAAACGTGCTGTTTACGATGAACTATTCGCACCTTCGGATAAAGCTAATAGGTCAAATCAGCATAAAATTAATCTCGGAAGGTATTACTGAAGTCCCATTGAGGTGAGCATGACTGAAACTCAACACTAGTCTTAGGAGGCAAATTTGTAAGACTATACGACTGTGCTTTCTCAGGTACACAGGGCGGTGCAGAAAGAGACTTGTCAACCACAATCATCCGACCCTTGAAGTATTTAGTTAGGGCAGTCACTGAGGAGCCCTTCCCCAAATAGTGTTTGTCGCTACAGTACAAATAAGTGTCAAGAAGTTTGCAAGTGTACCCAGGACAATTTTTTATATGGCTGCAGGTCATGAGTTGGCTATACTCTAAGGTTGCTCAATGGAAGTTGTGACTCACTATGGAACTCTGACTCAGAAGCTACGCTGGTATTTTGCAGTTCAGGTCTCTGTGTCACTCAAGTGAGCGCTTGGAGGCTTCCCAAGTCTGCGTAATGGCCGAGAAAACCTGAAATATTCACTTTGAGCTGAGGCTAACCAGATTTCTATCTATTTTTGAAAGGGTCTCTAGATTTAAGCTAACTCGGTCATTACTCGAATTTTGCATCTTTTTTTTTAGTTGCTTGTTCAGGCAATGAGCCCGAAGGCCCCTATTTTGGTCCTAGTGATAAATCCGACTTGAGCATCCCTGGGCAGGGACACGATACATGACCAGTAACCCCAGTGACCGATTCCAAAGATTTGACTAGCCCGAGAGTAGCGTGAGTGCTCTAAAATGACCGTAATTCTTTTGATTTGGCTTTTAAAACTGATGTTCGAGCATTGCATTTTTTTGTTACTAGATTGACCCGCCTGGTGTTTAGAACTTGTCAGACCTTGAAATGATTTATAGGCTGAAGAGGTATAGGAGAATTCGCTTATTGGGGTCAAGGAGGTAGTAACAAGGGACTGGTCTCAAGCAGGTTTCTTTGATTATGGCCTTTTTCATATGGCCTTGTCCTTTCCTTTTGATTCAGGGGACTAGTTTGTGTTTGTATCACTACAAATTCACGGCTAAAAGGCTTCCAAGCAAAATCAATCTGTTTTTAGATGGGACACATTGTCAACCTATTCGTCAAATATTTGTGTATTACGCCATAGGCCAAGGCATTGTAAAAGATGCTAAAATGATTGGCTTTACATTACTATTGAATCCTGCGTACTTATGTCACATTACGCATTACGATTCTAACTCAGCTCCTGCCTGTGGCATGACTTTTTAGGTGGGCGCATGAAGCGTGGACAGTCTTACGATAAGCCCCGACTAGACTAGGGTTCGGATAATCCTTAAATACCCTGGGACATACATATAGAGCCCCATCCCACGAACTGAGTGGTCCCATAAACTGGGACTTTAGGCAAAAATAGGCTCGGGTTAGTGGAGTCAAAGTAGAGCTCGAAGGAGAGTTACAGTGACTAATATACTGTTGTTCTGTCACTACGCCATGGAGGATATGGGTTCATTCTGCCCAAGGTATCTCTGTCATTTCATTAGGGATTTTCATCGTTTGAGGGGAACCATTTTGTACCTGGGCCAATTTTTATATTAGTCTCCAGTTTCACACTAAGATTCTAACATCGGCGTTAAAAGTTGGCAACATATGGTGCCAGATGAGTATACAGTGAGGCCCCACGTGCATCACGACTATTTGGTCATGGTAGGTGATTTAATGAATATGGATTATGCTTCATATTAGGCACAGTGTAAGCGTTACGCTGAAAGTTCGACATACGAATATACCAATGTAAATGCTACTCGTGAAGAAAATCACTGAGGCTTCATAGCCTGGGGTCATGACGGTCGTGCATTTCCTCACTTCATCTAGGCTTCCAATAAGACCAGCTTAGTGGAATTTTTGATACTATTTCTCCGCTCAACTGGGAAATACATTTCTACGCCCTTGTTACAGGTATTGGTGTAAAATGAAGACATTTATTAAATGTTACATCATTTCTGTTTTTACATTATATTCATGACAATTATGACATAAACACATAAGTGACTGACTCTGATTACATGTCAAAACTGCTTTTTTTTATAATAGACCTGACTATTGTCCAGTTATTCATAAATTTCTGAGTTGTATAAAAACCTGAGATTTTCTTCATGTATATTATTCAGGAGGCACAGAATGTGTGTCCATAAATAGTGAATCTCTGGTGATATTTACTGAGGTTAATGAGGACAAATATACTCAACTTTCAGGTGTTTCAGAATGACACTCTGAATGGGCATAAAAAGAGACTATTATCTCTGTGTTCATTATTCAGAGCTCTGAATGTGATATAGAGATGACTATTTCAGGGTATTATTCACAGAGGCTCTGAACATGTCCAAAGAGATTACTTATCAGTATACATATTATCATCTGAGTGGCTCAAAAATAGACTATTTTACTCCAGGTGTGCATATTTTGACCAAATAAAAATTCATTATGTTTTGGCCAGAATGAAATATTTCTGAGTAAAAGTGTGTTTCTGTTCTTTTAAAATGATTATACATATTTAGTAACATTTAATTTAAAGAATGTATAGACTTTTTCCAGTGCTATTTTTCAAAATGAATCACATTTGAAATAGACTAGTGATTATTCCACATGTGCAGTATTCAAGATTCTGTATGAGTCCATAAAATAGTCTCCTGACTCTCACACAGGTGTGTATTTCACAGAGGCTTTAATTTGGGGCTATTAAATAGAGTCTGACTACAGCTGTTTATTATTCACAAAGCTCTGAATGAGGCCATAAAATAGAATTTACTATTCATTGTTCATTATTCAGCTGTGATTGAGGCCATGACTGAACTCTGACTATTCAAGGGTGTATTCTTCATTGAGTTCTGAATGAGTGACCATAAAATAGACTCCTGACTATCCTCTGACATTTCTCAGCTCTGCATCCACTGAGTCTGTGAAGGTCATATCAAATAGTCTCCAGACTCTTCCCAAGGTGTGCATTATTGTCAGTCTCAAATAGATATAATAGATAGTATTTTCCAGATATGTATAATTATTCACTGAGTTCTGAATATGGCCATGAAATACACTCTGAAGTTTCATAGTCTGTATTTTTCTGAGGCTCTGAATGAGTGGCCATAAAATAGAGACTCCTGAACTCAGTGTTACATTTGGCCTAAATGAGGCTCTACAATAGAATCCTGACTTTCCCCAAGGTATATGTATTCAGTTAGGCTCTGAATATGTGGCTACAAAATAGAATTCTGACTACAATACAGGTGTTCTTATTCAATGAACTCTGAAATAGATGCCACATGTAATAGCGTCTATTCCCCAGGTATGTATTATTCACAGGCTCTGAAACTTTGGCCATAAAATTGTTCTGACTAGTCCACAGGCATGTATTATTGACTCGACTCTAAATATTTGGGCATATGAATGACTATGACTATTCCAAAGTTGTGTATTATTTTTGATTTTGTGGCCATATAAAATAGACTAGTGTCTATTCCACAGTGTGCATTATTCAGGCTGTAAATGAGACTATAAAATAGACTCCTAACACTTCCCCAGGTTTATTTCAGTTAGGCTCTCTTTGTGTGACCATAAACAGATGTGTCTATCTTAAATATTTTATTATTCAGAATCTCTGAATGAGTGGCCATATGAAATAGACTTGAGTACTTTACTTTGTGCATTATTCACTGAGGTTTTGAGTCAGTGGCCATATAAAATGGAATCCTGACTAATCACACGTGCATTATCCACTGAGGCTGTGAATGTGTGTCAATAAATAGACTCTGGCTACTCCACAGGTGTGCCTTATTTACGACTCTGAATGCATGTCCAAAATAGACTCCAAATTATTCTCCAGGTGTGTATTATTCAGTGAGGCTCAGAAGATGTCCATTATTAGATTCCTTACTATATCAAGGGTCTGTGTTATTCACTGAGGCTCTGAATATGTGTCTACATGAAATAGACTCCTGACTACACATTATTCAGTGACACCTGAATGAGAGGCCACATGAAAATCCTGACTATTCCACAGATGTGCATTATTTAGTGAGACTCTGAATGAGGGACAAAAGTAAATCCTGACTATTTTCCCAGGTGTGTACATTTAGTGAGGCTCTCAATGAGTGGCCATAAAAGAGACTTCTGACTATTCCACAGGTGTGCATTTCAGTGATTCTCTGAATGAGCCATAAAAAAATAGACTCCAGACTATCACAGTGTGTAATATTCAGTGAGGCTGTGTGGGGCCTGAAACAGACTATTACTCCACATGTGCATTATTCAGTTTGTCTGAATGAGTAGTATGACATAGACTCCTGTTATTCTCCATGTGTGCATTATTCAAACAGGTTCTGTATGAGTGTCCATACCAAATAGACTCTGACACTCCCCAGGTGTACTCAGTTTACAGAATTAGAGTTCAGAAATAGACTCACTATCACAGTGTATCATTCAGAAGCACTTAATTTTGGGCTATCTTAAACAGCATCCTGATTACTCCATAGAAGTTCATTATTCACTGAAATTTTGAATGAGACCATAAAATAGACACCTGACTATTGCTCCATTTCATTATTCTATAAGGTTCTAAATGAGTAGTATGAAATAATCCTGAGGATTCTTCAGGTGTATCATTCAGGAGGCACAGAATGAGTGGCCATATAAAAATGCTCAATTACCCTGGTGCATTATTCACTGAGGCTCTAAATGATGGCTACATGAAGTAGACTTTAACTCTTCCCAGGTGTGTATTATTGAATGAGACTCTGACTAGTGAATAAAAGAGACTCAGGTGTATTGCCCAGGTGTTCATTCTTACAGAGACTCTGAATGTAGCCATTTGAGTAGACCTTGACTATTTCTGAGGGGAGTATTATTCACAGAGGCCCTGAATGAGTGTCCATGTGAAAGAGATTCCTGACTTATCAGATTATTATTCACTAAAACACTGAAAGAGTGGCCTTATGAATAGACCATTTTCCACAGGTGTGCATTATTTTGACTCTCCAAATGATTGACCATTTGAAATAGACTAGTGATTATTCCACATGTGCAGTATTCAAAGAGGTTCTGTATGAATGTCCATATAAAATAGTCTCTGACTTCACATGTGTGTATATTCACAGAGCTGCTTAATTTGGCTAAATTAAATAGGGTCCTGACTACCACAGCTGTTATTATACACTGAAGAATGAGGCCATATGAATAGAATCTTACTATTGCCTCATTGTTCATTATTCTAATGCTGTGGTCATAAATTTTGCCTATTCCTATGTCCAGGTTTGTTGATTTTCTTCAGTTTTATGAATGTGACTTGTAGACTTTAATCCATCTGAATTAATTTTAGTGTAATGTGATATTCTTATTCTCACATGGTGCATTTTAAAATTTCAAAAGAGAATCATTCATTATGTTTTGTCTGGTTTATCAAGATTATGAGTTTGAGAATAGAGCCTCCCATGTGTTCATTATCATATCTGTTTTGGTTCAGTGCATGCTATTTTGACTGAAATTGTATAGATTGAATCTGAATGTGATGCCTCCCAATAAATTGACTTCTATGCTCTATTACATGAATTCATGGTGGTTTTCCTGCCTAAACAAGTCAGATTGGCACATATAAAGCACGCAATTCTAGCGTAATCCTGCCGTCTAAACAGCATTTTTGTCCAATGTCACAACCCTAGGCCTGCTTTAAGGATAAAGTTACCACTGTGAAATGCGTCACGAAAAGTGAGCTCAACAGATTCTCCTAGAATGTGGTTGATAGTACTGAAACCGTGCGAGAGTCTCTAGGAATATAAGACAAAATTCAGTTAAAGTCAGCATAATATACGTGGGCCCTTTCACTCAAAGTAATTTAAGTCTTGAGTAATCCGTCGCAAACTGTCTTATTGGTGCCTAACGGCAGGTGAAAATCGCCCGTAAATTGAACTGTGTCACCCATTTCCCTGTCTCCCCAAGTGTCTACTCCTCAAGGTATTACAGAGCCTGCTCATCAAAACAAAAGGCACAGTATTGAAATGTTTCAATTGCAGATGTTCTGCATGTCTTTGACACAAGAAAAAAGCTTAGAATATCCAGCTAAAACGAGTATTGAACCTGTTCTAATTGTGACCTCCCTGCGCTCCCATCCTCTTTGGCCCTGAATGGGAATGCACCCTTTGAAGATTATTCACAATTTTGCGTCAGAGCCACAATTTGGTGCGTGAGAATCAAAAAGCTCTCGGGTGGGTATTTTCCCCAGAATCAACCATTCATATCTGACGATCCTTGCTGAGGTCAGACCTTAAAATGCCACAATGCTTGACACTTAGTCTCGTGAACTGCAATCACTGAATGATGTGAGTGTGGATCCCTGCGAACCTGTCGCTTGTGCACTCAGAGATTTGATTACCAGATACACGCATGGGTTGGGGACTCCTAATCTTAATCGATACTAAAGGAGACGTGCCTGCACTAGTGGATGTGAGGACTACAGGGCAGTGTTTTGCTGTCTTCCTCTGCTTAATCCACATTTGGCATTTCTCCTAGGCTATCACTCTCCAGACTCTTTATCCCTTCCTATTTCCAATAGACCCCAGTGTGTATCCCAGTGTCCATGTGCTCATTTTTCTCACCCACCTATGAGTGATGTTGTATTTCTTTCTATTCTTGTGTCAGTTTGCTGAGCATGATGTTAGATTCATCCATGTCTACAAAGGACATAAACTGTCATTTTGATTGCTGCATAATATAAGGTGTATATTACATTTTTCCAGTCAAGTCTATCGTCATGGCATTGTTCCAGTCTTATTGTAAACAGTGCTGCAATGAACATTCATGTGCATGTGTCCTTATGGTAGAGCGATTTATATTCCTTTGATATATACCGTAATGGTATTGCTGGGTCAAATGGAATTTATTTCTAGGTCTGAGAAATGATGTCTTCCACAATGGTTGAACTAATTTACAACCAACAGTGTAAGAGTGTTCTATTACATTCCAGCATCTGTTGTCTCCAGATTTTTAATGGTCGCCATTCTAACAGGCGTGAGATGGTATTCAATGTGATTTGTACTCTGTAGACCAGTGATGATGAGCATTTTTTATGTGTTTGTTGGCTCCTGCATGTCTTCTTTTGTAAAATGTCTGTTCATTTTCCCATTTTGAATGGTGTTTGTTTTTTTCAATGTTTGAGTTCTTTGTAAATTCTGGATATCAGCCTTTATCAGTTGGGTAAACTGCAATTTTTTCCCAAGCTGTTATTCACTCTAGTGACTGTCTTTTGAAAAGCTGTGGAGTCCCATTTTTCTTTTTGCTTTTTGCCAATGCTTTTGGTGTTTTAGAAAGTTTTTGCCTATTCCTATGTCCAAATGGTTTGCCTTGATTTTCTTCAGGGTTTTATGGTGCCAGACTGAAGTCTTTAATCCATCTGAGTTAATTTTAGTGTAAGGTGTAAGAATCCAGTTTCTGCTTTCTGCACATGGCTAAAAGTAACACCATTTAAAGAGAGAATCATTTCCATTGCTTGTTTTGTCTGGTTTATCAAAGATTATATGGTTGTAGATATGTTGATTTGCCTCCTTTGCTCTGTTTTGTCTGTTGATTGGTCTATATCTGTTTTGGTTCCAGTATGCTATTTTGTTTACTTTTGTAGTTTAGAGTCTGAATGTGATGCCTCCCACTGTGTTTTTTCTTAGAATTGACTTGGCTATGTGGGCTCTCTTTGGTTACATTTGAAGTTATGGTGGATTTTCCAGTTCTGAAAAATCTGGTAGCTTGATGGGATAGTGATTCTGTAAATTACTTTTGTATATTTCACGATATTGATTCTACCTAGCATGAAGATAGAAGGTTTCTCCATTGGTTTGTGTCCTCTTATTTCGTTGAGCAGTGGTTTGTAGTTTTCATTGAAGAGGTTTACTTCCCTGTAAGTTGCATTCCTAGGTATTTTATTCACTGTGGCAATTGTGAATGGCAGTTCATTCATGATTTGGTTCTCTGTTTGTTATTTGTATAAGAATGCTTGTGATTTTGCACATTGATATTATATATTCTGAGACTCTGCTGAAGTTGCTAATGAGTTCCAGAGTTTTCTGAGGTGTGGTCTTCTAGGTATACAACCATGAATCACCATTTGAAATAGACTAGCAATTATTCCCCACATTTGCAGTATTTGAAGATGTTTTTTATGAGTCTATAAAATGTCTCCTGACTCTCAAACATGTGTGTATATTCACGGATCTGCTTAATGTGGGCTATTAAGAGGGTCCTGACTACTCCACAGCTGTTTATATACATTGAAATTCTGAATGAGCCATATGAAATTGAATCGTTATTCTCATTGTTCATTATTCAGAAATGCTGATTGAGTGCCATATGACTTGAAGTCTGACTATTCAAGGTGTGTATTCTTCAGTGAGTTTCTGAACGAGGGACCATATAAAATAGACTACTGACTATATCCTCTGATTATTTCACAGCTCTGCATTTCACTGAGTCGCTGGGTGAAGCCACTGTTTTAAAACAGGTCTGAAGCTCATTAAAATAGTCTCCAGAATCAATTTCAGAAGAACAGACTATGTATTGTGCATTATTAAGTCAGTCTCTAAATGTGGCTATACATAATAGAATCCTGAGTATTTTCCAGATATATACAATTCTTCACTGAGGTTCTGAATAATGGCCATGAAATACAATCTGAAGTTTCCATAGGTCTGTATTCTTCTGTGAGGCTCTGAATGAGTGGCCATAAAATAGAGACTCCTGAATACTCCTCAGGCGTGCGTTTTTATTGGCTCTAAATGAGTGGCTCTGAAAATCCTGACTTTCAAGGTGTATGTTATTCAGTTAGGCTCTGAATATGTGGCTATAAAAATAGAATTCTGACTACACAGGTGTTCTTTATTCAATGAAGCTCTGAAATAGATTACATGTCTTAGCATGATTATTCAGGTATGTATTATTCACTGAGGCTCTGAAACTTTGGCCATATGAAATTGTTTCCTAGTCACAGGTGATTATTGACTTGACTCTAATATTTGGGCATATGATAGAGTGACTATTCAAAGTTGTGTATTACTAAGTCGCTTTGATTTTGGCCATATAAAATAGACTAGTGTCTCACATGTGCATTATTCTGAGGCTGTAAATGAGGCTATAAAAGACTCTAACACTTCCCGTGTATTACTCAGTTAGGCTCTTCTTTTGTGACCATATGAAACAGGATGCTGTCTATCTTAAATATTTTATTATTTGTGAATCTCTGAATGAGTGGCTATATGAAATAGACTGCTGAGTACTTTACATTTGCATTATTCACAGAGTTACAGTCAGTGGCCATAAATGGAATCTGACTAATCCACACGTGCATATTATCCACTGAGGCTGTGAATGAGTGTCTTAATAAAAAGACCTGGCTACTCCACAGGTGCCTTATTTCAGGCTCTGAATGTCCATCGAAAATAGACTCAATTATTCTCCAGGTGTGTATTATTCAGTGAGGCTCAGAAGATGTGGCCATATTAATTAGATTCCTTACTATATCAAGAGTGTCTTATTCACTGAGGCTCTGAATATGTGTCTACATGAAATAGACTCCTGACTACCATTATTCAGTGACACAGAATGAGAGGCCACATGAAAAGTCTCCTGACTATTCCACAGGTGCATTTATACTCTGAATGAGGGATAAAAGTAAATCCTGACTATTTTCCAGGTGTACATTTAGTGAGGCTCAATGAGTGGCCATAGAAAAAGACTTCTGACTATTCACAGGTGTGCATTATTCAGTGATTCTCTGAATGAGTGGCCATAAAAATAGACTCAGACTATATCACAAGTGTGTAATATTCAGTGAGGCTGTGAAAAGCCATATGAAACAGACTTCTATTACTCACATGTGCATTATTCACTTTGTCTGAATGAGTAGCTGTATGACAAGACTCTTATTCTCATGTGTGCATTATTCAAACAGGTTCTGTATGAGTGTCCATACCAAATAGACTCCTGACCTCCCCAGGTGTGTTACTCAGCAATACAGAATTAGAGTTCATATGAAATAGACTCCTGACTATCACACAGGTGTATCATTCAGGAACTTAAAAGCAATCTATCTTAAACATCCTGATTACTCCATAAGTTCATTATTCACTGAAATGAGGCCATATAAAATAGACACCTGACTATTGCTCCATTTTTTATTCATAAGGTTCTAAATGAGTGGTAGTATGAAATAGAATCCTGAGGATTCTTCTGTATATCATTCAGTGAGGCACAGAATGAGTGGCCATATAAAAATGCTCGACTATTACCCTGGTGTGGATTATTCACTGAGGCTCTAAATGAGTGGCTACATAGTAGACTCTTAACTCTTCCCCAGGTGTGTATTATGAGACTCTGACTAAGTGGGCATAAAAAGACTCAGGTGTATTGCCCAGGTGTTCATTATTACAGAGACTCTGAATGTAGCCATTTGAGTAGACCTTGACTTTCTGAGGGAGTATTATTCACAGAGGCCCTGAACAGTGCCATGTGAAAGAGATTCCTGACTTATCAGATATACATATTTCACTAAAACACTGAAAGAGTGGCCTTGAAATAGACCATTTTACTCCACAGGTGTGTGTTATTTTTGACTCTCCAAACGAATCACCATTGAAATAGACTAGTGATTATTCCCCACATGTGCAGTATTAAAGACGTTCTGTATGAGTGTCCATATAAAATAGTCTCCTGATTCTCACACATGTTCTTCAGAGCTTTAATTTGCTATTTTAAATAGGGTCCTGACTACTCCACTGTTGAATCTCTGAATGAGAGGCCATGAAATAGAAATTTACTATTGCCTCATTGTTCATTATTAATGCTGTGATTGAGTGGCCATATGACTTGAACTCTGACTATTTTCAAGTGTGTACTTCAGTGAGTTTCTGAACGAGAGACCACATAAAATAGACTCCTGACTCTATCCTCTGACTATTTCTCAGCTCTGCATTTTCCACTGAGACTGGGTGAACAGTCATATCAAATAGTCTCCAGACTAAAGGTGTGCATTATTAAGTCAGTCTCTAAATACCTTTTATAAGAATTGATATTTTCCATATATATATATCATATATATATTCTTCACTGAGGTTGAATATGGGCGTGAAATACACCTGAAGTTTCCATAGGTCTGTATTCTGTGAGGCTCTGAATGTGTGGCCAAAGAGACTCTGAATACTCCACAGGCATGTTACATTGGCTCTAAATGAGTGGCTACAAAATAGAATGACTTTCCCAAGTGTATGTTATTCAGTTAGGCTCTGAATATGTGGCTATACAAATAGAATTCTGACTACAATACAGGAGTTTTTATTCAATGATGCTCTAGATGCCACATGTAATAGCGTCCTGAGTATTCTGTGTTATTTACTGAGGCTCTGAAACTTTGGCTGTATGAAATTGTTTCTGAGTCCACAGGCATGTATTTTGACTGGACTCTAATATTTGGCATATGGAATAGACTAGTGACTATTCCAAAGTGTATGTATTAAAGTCAGGCTTTGATTTTGGCCATATAAAATAGACTAGTGTCTATTCCACACGTGCATTGAGGGTGAGAGGCTATAAAGTAGACTCCTAACACTTCCCCAGGTGTGTTACTCAGTTAGGCTCTCTTGTGTGACCATATGAAACAGGATGCTGTCTATCTTAAATATTTGTATTATTCAGTGAATCTCTGAATGAGTGCCATGAAATAGACTGCTGTACCACATTATTCACTGAGGTTACAAGTCAGTGGCCATAAAATGAATCCTGACCAAAGTGCATATTATCCACTGCTGAATGTGTGTCTTAATATAGACTGGCTACTCCACAGCTCATTTAAGAGGTAAATGGTCCATTCTCCAGGTGTGTTTATTCAGTGAGGCTCAGAAATGATATAAAAAAACAGAGTCTCTATTCACTGATGCTCTAAATGAATTTCCTGATACACCACATTATTTAGTGACACTAAATGAGGCCAATGTCTTGATATCTGTGTCATTAGAGACTGAATGAGAAGTAAATCCTGACTATTTAGCTCTGAATGAGTGGCCACAGGAAAGAGACTTGACTATTCCACAGGCATTATTCAGTGATTCTCTGAATTGGCCATAATAACTTCAGACTATATCACAAAATATTCCATACAGGTATGGTTGAACTAATTTGCAGTCCCACCAATAGTGTAAAAGTGTTTGTTTCTCCACACCAGCATCTGTTGTTTCCTGACTTTTAATAATTGCCATTCCTACTGGCATAAGATGGTACCTCATTGTGGTTTTGATTTGCATTTCTCTAATGACCAATGATGATGAGTTTTTTTTTTTCATTTGTTTGTTGGCTGCCTAAATGTCTTCTTCTGAGAGATGTGTGTCCATATCCTTTGCCCACTTTTTTTTAAGAGTTGTTTAAGTTCTCTGTAGA